>LTAE01000012.1:160772-180367 GCA_001647135.1 Pontederia paniculata
TCTCTCTCTCTCTCTCTCTCTCTCTCTCTCTCTCTCTCTGCGCGGACTTTTTAATGATGCTTTGCAATTTATTTTCAAGATGAAAACTTTTACCAAGGAGTGCCGGCGTATCCTCTGTACAAGCGCTTAGCGGGAGCATTGGAGCGATGCATCGATTCAGGGCGTTTCGAGGGGCCGGCGAACTCCATGGTTTCCGTTCCGGTAGACGAGGATTTTTTGAAGTCCAAAGAAAGCGAATGGAACCGGTTGATCTCCGACAAGGGGTCCGAGCTGCTGAAGGTGAGAATAAGTGGCCAACAGATGGTGCAAGGAGGTAAAGGAGGGGAAGGGAAAGAAGGCTTCGTTTGGTTGATTGTGTTTTTAACCGAGGGGAATGGAGGGGAATGTAGGGAATGTCTCCTCCATTTACCTCAGTTCCCTCCATTTTTCTTTCAACCCCAAATTAGGATGGAAAGGAGGGGAAAAAAATATTTAAACTACACTTCCAATTTTATCCATATGTAATTCAAATTTATAAACACGTACATTAGGATATATTCGTCCAAGAAAAATTATAATTCCCTTCATTTCCCTTTAGTTATATCATCCAAACAAGGTTAATTGTTTCATCTCCATTCTCTTTCATTTCCTTCCCCTAATTTCCCTTCCCCTCTATTCCCTTCCATTTCCCTTCATAAGTGTTGAACCAAACAGAAGGGCTTCCCTTTACCCTCTTTCCGTTCAATCTTTACTATTCCGGGTGCATTTTTTCCTTGGCAGATGCTTCGAGCTGTGGACTTCGAACTCCATGTTCAGGAACCATTCTTTTCGCAGTTGAAAGGTTACTCTTCATATACTCTTTTCCTTTTGCGTCTTATGTATGAGTAATAAAAGAGGATTCATTAATTTAAAAAATGCCGTTAACAGTTTAACAATTATTTCCCCTGAATTTGCGATGTTAAAATCAGTGTTAGAAAGTGTTTGCTACCCGTTTTTAGCAATTTCTCATCTTCATTGTAGTGAGACTTTCAGTTTATCTACATGTTCTTTCATTTTCATGTACTAAATTTTCTTCAAAGATAAAATGTTCTTCTTCATCAAATAACTCACCAAAGTTTAGGATTCTTCTCATCAGAGGTATCATCTGAAATTTCAACAGCAGAAAGAGTAAAAAAGACCACCACTTTTATGTTTCTCTTCCTTTTTTTCTCTACAATTCAAATTGTGGAAGCAAACACACAAAATATTAGGGTGAAAAGATCCCAATTTTTGTGTTACCCTCAATTTTGTTCGAAATCCAGTTTCTTTATAATAGCATTGGAATCTGTGAAAGTAAAATCTTTTCACTTCAAAAGCTTCTTATTAAAATGCTGGCTGGTCTCTTACAAAGAAACAATCCAATGGTCTTTTTTGTATTTCTAACAGTTATATTCATTTTGTAATGGTGTCACTAGTTTGTAATCCGATAATATAGTGCATGATCACAGTATTTTTTCACTTATTCCCTGTTACTTTGATATAGCACGTTTATTCAAATATTTTAATGAAAATCCAAGTTATTATTGTACTATAAGCTAATTGGAATAATTTGTTCAGCTGGCACGAAGACAGTTGAAGGGAGGTGTGCTGTTGGTGATTATAATAGGTAAAGTAATCAAATAAGCTTGTTTATTTGATGCCTTGACTTCTGACTCTGGTGTCTCCTAACTATTGTTGGGCCTTGTTTTACTTACAACTTGGTTTACAAGCTTGAGACAAAAAATGGTTTTTCACTTTCATTGCTGACTAGAATGAACAATTAAGGAATACAGAGACCAAAATGGTTTAGAATCTATAGATTCTTGCCTCGAATAATATTTAAAAAGTTCTCGTACTACACTGCGAAGGTGCCTAAATATCTATGTGTCATGTCTACTTACATTTCCATTATTCAATATCTATGTGTCATGTCTACTTACATTTCCATTATTCACATTGCTACAGAGTTAATACCATCTATCTATGAATCGATATATATGGTTCAAACACAATTCTTTACTTTATAAGTAGGACCAGTAGTTCTTTTGTTCCTTTCTTACATTTTGAATTAACTGTAAATCTCTTACGATCCAATTTCTTCTTGTGATCTCAGTGCCAAGTGCAGAAAATGGAATTAGTGTTAGCACTTGCAAGGCAATCACTACCTATTTGTTACCTGCCTTAGAATATTGGGAGTCTTCTTGATTAGGCTGTCTTTTCTAAACACCTGACTGTGAGTGACACCCGTCTAATTGAAATCTGCTACAATTAATGTTTACATGTTAATGCAACTATTGGAGAAATTTCAACCTAGACTTCAACCTTTGTTCTTTTAAGGTCAATCAATATCCTATCTTTCTGTGCCTATGTTTCCCTTTGCCCACCCACAGATCAACAATATAGTGGGTTCCTGCCTATGTTCTATTAATGAGTTCTCTTTTCCACCTAAAATAAACTTTAGGATGATGGTGGTATCATAATATGCTGAGTGCTTATATGGCATAAGACATGTCGTTGATGTGATACACAAGTGTTGCCTACTGCTTTCTCAGTTGCTGTGTTGTGCAATGTCAATGAGATTCTAAGATCCATGTCAGTGCCATGTACTGTGTCATGCACTTAATGTTTTTCTTTTTGGATTTTACTGTTAAATGTAGCATACATGATCTGGTTTTTTTCTTTTGTTTCTAGCTTCTAACTTCTAATTGCATAATGTGCAAACAAGTTGTGATGAATACTAACAATTTGTAATATTTGGCACACTGATGCACAACTCACCTCTTTATAACATATAGCATTACTGTCGTTGTGGCTAGATTTGCTTTCTCGTTGAGAAGCTATCTCTTTTTCACTTTTTCTTTGACTTTTTATCGGCAAATATTCTTTCATTCATTTCTACTTTTTGTAATAGATATTTCTATCTTCATTTCTTGATAAGTGAGTGCAATTGAACAAAGTTTGGTTTTTTTAGAATTTCCCCAGGTTCTTTGATTCTCTTCAACAAAGTCCTCTTGCTTGAGGTTCAGGTAATTAATACACTTCTTTTGCTTAAATCCCATTACAGCATGCACTCTGGTTACTTGTTCAATTATCTTTTCTGAGACCAACAATCTGCCTCATGGTGATGTTCTGCAGCATGTTAACCACTACAGCACATTTTCCGAGATGCTGCAAAAAGAGACCCTCACAAAGGTTCTTCCTGGAGTTGAGACAATTGAAGAAGGTAAACTCTTTCTGTTTTGAATTTAATCTTTTGTTAATATCAGTTGAAGCTGTATTGAATAATGCTTTGAGATGATGGTACTATGTGTGCAAAATCGCATCTTAAATCTACCCTAAAGATCAATCTGTTTGTGTCACTGAAAGTTTAATATTCTTGGTGTAAAAGTTTTATTGGACAATAATGATGTCAAATACAATTGTGTGACTCCTTTTAAAAAAAATATACTTGTGTGACCACTAGAGCATTTTCTTTGTCGGTTATTTTTGTTAGGAACGTAATACTTTTCTGTCCAATTTATTAATTCATCTTTTGTTCCCTCAAAAAAATATTCATCTTTGGAGCATGAACGTAAACATCAGGCTCCTGCACCAAATATGGAATTCCCAATATTTCACAAATTCTCTTATGAGAGCAGGCTTTCTGCTTCCACTGGTCCACTCCAGAAGTTTACTACATTACTCAATGATATAAGTTCAATTGATCTTTGTTATCTCCATGATCATTTTCCATCGTTTCATGGATCGGTTCATTTATCCTAATAATTGATCTTTTTAACCTAATAATAGATCTCATGTATCAGGAGTTCAAATTTATCGCAAGTTTTATACAGTGGAGAAAGAAATATCTCATGGCGTCCTAGCTATCTTTGTCTCCAAGCTGGCTTCTCAACCATATGATACTTTGGCCGACTTACTCTCGGTAGGTGATGTTTTTTTACGGCAATTATGATATGTTTATGTGAACTAGCTGTATCCAGATTATTTAACGGAAGGTAGAAAGCTGACGACTGTTCTTTTTATTCACCTACAAACTAGCATTCAGCAGCTATTGGCCTCATATAACTCGAAAACAGAATGCACAGTGGCCTCTCTTTTCTGAAGGACAAAATCTAGGATGGATGTCTTTCTAGTTTTGATATCATGATGTTCTTATACCCTACTTTGAGCGGCTCTGTTCATGGGATGATTTTCCTTGGGAGGGTTTATAACGTGTTTTCTTCTTTAACTTTTCCTTAATGGTTGGAATTTGTTAGTTCTGAGCAACAATTATTTCCTTAGACGTTTGAGTCACACGACATCTTTAAAGTTGTAAATATTAACTCTCAAATGATACAAATTTAATGGCCATTGCCGCCTGGGCAATCATCCCCCTTTCTCTAAAAAGAATGATACAAACTTCTTTTGGTTACATAATAGAGATTAAGCTCAAATCACAAAATCAAAGACCTGGTTCAACCTCAGGATCTTGAGGAAGATCCTAAGGCTACACCGAATTTGTAATTTGTAATTTGTAACCTCAGGGCAAGACCCATTATGTCTAAAATGAGTTTGCATTATTTGTCACCCAATATATTATAGTTTGAAAGTCCCACTTATTTGATATCAAGGATTTTATTTGCTGACCCATACATAATCTTAGTGACTATTGCATTACACTTTACTGTAACTTTCTGTTATTTAAGTGATGCTTAATTTTTTATAAAAGAATATTCTCTTATTTCTCTATACAATGTTGACATTTATACTTTTGTATCAATAATTTCGCAAAAAAGTTGTATCCATAGCTTAGCATGAATGTCGATCTTCGGACAGTGTACTTCTCTATCTATGAGGTTTATTTCAGATGCAGGGCCCCACATCTGTACCAGTAAATGGAAATAAGATCAGATGCAACTGTTTAACACCTTGCATGCCAGACATGACATGCATTTGGTGCAAGTGCACAATTAAGTTGATTGCACTATTTGTTTATTGGAGGAGAAGAAGGGGATGCATCAATAGATGTCTGCCTGATATCCACACAACTATTGTGTACCAACTGATACATGCATCCAATGATACAGATGTCGAGCCCTACATCTAAAACAAATACTACTTCTGTTGGATCATCTCTGGAGCTTTTGAGAAATCAAACTTGAGATTTAAATTATTTTCAATGTTTCTTTTGGTTCATGATTGATTGATTTCAAAAAGTTTTTCAGGTTCTAGATTATGAAGGCATTGCTAGTCTTCTTGGTATGGCTCACACAATCGGAACAATTGCAGATGCACTACCACCTCCAAGATCGTTTCTCATATCTTCATCTATGAAACCAACACGGCCAACTGTGAGTAATCATTGTCCACAACTGTTACTTTGTTCTTTCATAACATAAAGTTGAAGCACATTTCTTGTCTTAAAAACTTCGATAAAGTGAGATTTAAAATTATTCATTGTGTTTTGCATATATGCAATCCCATGTCTGATGACTATACTTGTGGATATATAAAATTTTGGAAATTTTATATATTAAATGTCCTATATGGTTGAAAGTTGATAATATCTCCTAGACGGCTCCGCCTTAAACAACTCATCTAGAAAACACACAAACCATCATTTACTAATAAAAATGTCATTCTCTTAAGTTCATACTGCAAGAATTGCATTTTCGCATGTGTACCCTTGTGTCAAACCAGTAATTATGTAATGGTAGATTAAGTTTTTTTAACTTCCATAAAAGGATTTCTAACACTACGCATTCCATATTCTGTTTTTAGTACCCGTTTTCCTTTCTTTTATATCAAAATGAGCTTTTAGTTACTCATATTTAATACTTGTTAGTCTAATTATTTTTGCCTCACTTGGAGGAGTATATGATGGACTTATTGTAATCCTTATGCAATATATTTGTCAGTATTGCTACATAGTGATCTTATAACTCAGTTTATTATAATTTGATACAAAATTTCAATCCAAGTTGGGAAGGACAAAGGATACACAGGAACTACAAGTCTCGAGTTGGTCTTAACAAGAGTTAGACCTGGGTTTGTTTTCAGATATTACGAATATTTCTGAAATGAATATTTTTTTATTGAGTTAATGTAGAACATCATAACTTCTCAGGGTTATATATACTAGATATTTTTGTTGTGAGATTTTCGTAGTGTAGGATGCCATAACGCATTCCATTGCATCATTCTTTTACCGTATGAATAGTTACTCATAAACTCAGAACAAGATAAACCATATTAAATTACTGCTATCATTATTATTTTTTTGGGAGGTCAAAGGTTGTTCGTTAACTGATGCTGCAAGGGCATTGGCGAAACATGTTAACAGGTCTAGCGGCGGGTGGTGGGGCGATATTCGTGGAAGTGGTATGATTCTATGGATACATACCTCATCTTAGTATTTTTCCTTAGTGATAAGATGCTGCATCTATCTTCTGACTTCTTAAAACTAGTTTTCATGCTTCTTCAGACTCTTTCAAAAATATGTTGGCACTAAAGTTTATCAATCACTTATTAACCAATTGCTGCTGGATGAATATCCACTCTTATGAGTCTGTCTTTGAGATAAGGGTTCCCGAAGGCTACGGTGCTCGTTGGTCTAAAGATGGATCAAAGGTTTGCATGTTATGCTTTTATTTTACTTTTACTGTGATTTTTTTTCCTATTTCTTATGTATCTGCAATGCCTTTCAGTTCATTGGGTTTTTGGAGCCATACACAGAGGAAGGATTTTCGAAGGGGTGGAAGCACTAATTTTGATTGATGGCTGAATTGAATTGTGTGTACTTTTTTTTTAGCAAACGTTGGAATCCCTCCCCAAAATATGCAAGGGTTCAAATTGATTATGTGGTGTCAATTTTCTGTTTTTAGGTGCTAAATATATCTCGCTAAAAATAAGTTTGATAAGAAAATTGAATTTTGAGAGGGATCATTTGGTGTTAGAAAATGTTTTTCATTTTATTTTCTTGATTTCCGTTTTCTTATTTTGTTAAAAAACCAAAACAGTGAAAGAGAATAGGTTTCGATGCAAAAAAAAATTATGTTTTCAGAAAAATAAAATTAAGTAAACAAATTGAACTATATATATGCTTCAATAAAATCTGTTTCATGTTTTTTAGCGATAATTCGACACGAAAAAAAAAGAGAAGATGCTCAAGGAGCGGAAAAAGCATAAAATGATGTTTTTAGTGATTTTTAAAAAATAAGATATCATATTAATTATGAAGCCATCTACAATAAACGAAATATGTTTTTTCGGTTTCTCAAAAAAATATGTTTTTTTTGAAAAAGAAATTGGGAGGGGGAAGGAGGGAAGATAAAAGTGATAATATAAAGTTCTCATCGAAATCAATTGTTTTCCTTTTTCCCTAAATTATTGTATTTAAATATGTTTTTTTACTTTATTGCTATTTTCTTTTTTTCTTTGTTATGTTTTCACATTATAATATCATTTTAATGAGGCTAAATATTTTTTTCCACCCTAAATCCTAAATCCTAAATATCTCTAAACACCTAAACGTCTAAAATGAAAATATGTTAAATGGCATTAATTAGGACTTGATCAAGTGTTAGATACTAATATGATTCTGTGAGTAACATTACTTATAAATCTTACCTAGATATTTAATTTGGATTATTAATCTGACTTCTTTTGGGAAGTGTTGAATGAGTGCAATAATATTTTGTGTAATTGAATATTTATTTAAGCTTATAAATTAATGGTATATGCAAAATGTCATACTATATAATATTATCGATAAATTAATAAATTATGAATAATGATTAATTACTATATTCTTATAATTAATACTTAATTATATTTTATTATAAATGTAGTGAAATAAAATTTATATTTATTACTAAAAAATATATGCCTTAGTAAATATAATTAATTATCTTAACATCACTTATTTTTTTAAATATTTTTTTTACTTTAATCTCAATACTTATCTAATCCAAACTTTTAGAATAAGTTCACCTATAATTCTAACGTGGTATAATCTTGGTATATATTCTCTAAATTTTAATTTCAATCCAAATGGTCCCTATATGTCAGGAACAGTCAACGCAATGTAGCAGCAAGTAATTAATTAGCTTGAAATTGCAGAACAAGTCTTGAGCATACTAGTTGCAAGTAATATCGACAATTAAATTTCAGTGAAACCCTGAAGAGGTTTGAAATTTTAATAAATTACCTTTATTGTTTCATTACAAAGAGTGCCAAAAAAAAAAAACTCAAGACCTTTGCCGAAGTTTGTAGCACTCTGCAGTCTGCACACATCTTTGTCCTCATTAAATTGCCTTATTTAACTACAAATTAACTGGGTACATTCATCAAACTAGTTAATTATTTACACAATAAAAAAACTAGTGTTTTCATAAATTAGCTAGGTACAGTTGAGCATTCAGATTGGTCCTCCAGAAAAGAGAGATTAGTTATTAGAGTACGAGCAAGCAGTTTTATTAATGTGTAGAATTTTCCAATGCCGTTTAAAAAATTTAGAACACAATGCCCTTGGAACATTATGCATATACATAAGATCTGACTGAACTGCATTTATTTATCAAGCAGCTAGATGCACATTTATGACAGATAGCTCTTATGTATTGTTTTGTCTGCAACAAGCAAAAAAACACCTTCAATGCTACATGATAATAAACTAAATTTTCATAAAACACATGGGAAATCAACTCTCAAGTAAAAGTTCCCTGTGTTATTGTGTGTGTGTGTGTGTGTGTGTCACACAGCAATGCATCATCAACCAAATATTTATTATTAATTTTGTTGGTCTCCTTGTCTTGGGGGGTCATAGATGAAAGATCAAAACTGAGCACAAACTTGAAATTTGTGAAGTAGCAAGCAAAAGGATTGACACATATAGAGAGAGGTACATACTTGGCGTGAAAATTTACCTCACAAATAGATCTTATATTTGGCTTGAAAATTTCTCCCTAACTGCAAAACAATCATATATACAAACGAATCTCCTCCAAAAACGTAAAAATTGGTAAGTAAAGCTTTTCTTCCGTGCAGAGATGCTAAAACACAAGCCTTACATAGAAACAAAAAGGCTATGATTCTATTTTATCCCAGTTATTTTTGTTATTGAAAAAAGGATCAAAATGCTTCTCTTTTGAATTCTGATCAAAACATTGAGAATAATAGCAATTTCTGGTATTAAGAAAGACGAACATTTCTAAAGACAAATAATATCAATTCTAGCAAAAGTGTTGTGGCCATGCATCAAGTGGGCGAGAGCTTTACTGGGGCTTCTCAGTTGATCCTACTTGCTTCCAGAGCTGCATAACCATGTCTTTTTCCTCAAAGGCATCTCAGGAAACTGCAGAAAAACCGATATGTAACTTAGACTAGAATATCATGACCTACTTTACATCACAAACAGTCTTATGAACATTATATATTCAACATGCTTATGTAAACTCCAACATGCCAAATGTTATGTAGAACTGTGTTACAGAAATAGATGCATCTATACTACAATAGTGGCGCGGTGGAAGCACCAAGATATTTACTGCCTAGATATAAAGATAATTTCCACATGGATACTAAAAAAGTTTTACTAAAGCTAAATAACCAGAGGTCGTTGAAGTCTTGAATATCAACTTGTTGACCCATGTCAAAGAAATAGATCAACAACCAATGTAAAATCCAGTTCTTTTTCTGTTCAAAACAATATACATCCCACACAGTTATCCATTTATTAGTATAAATATGTTGTATATTTACATTTAATAATATGTTTGACAATAAATTAGGAGGATTCTCCACTCCATAAGGACAATCTATTTGTGGTAATTCTTTCTACCAGTACAACATCATTTCATATGATTTTGGTGTTTTATCAGTTTTTTTAGAAAGGTTTTATCAGTTTACCTATGTCACATGCATATGATCCAAGAGAGAGCCATCATTAGTTCCCTTCGGTTGGGTTTGGCAAGTAGAACCGGGGGTTCTCCGGGTTCCAATGAATAGTTTGATTTGATAGATTAGTTCGAGGTGTGTTTGGATGAACTAAAATGTAATGATTACAAATAGATTCTAAGGATGTTTGGATAAAAAATGAGAACCGGAAATATAAAATATATTTTAATAAAAATAAAACTTTATTGAATTAAAAAATTATATTAAATAATATAAAATTAATCGAATAAATTAATATTTCATAAAATATTTTTTATATAAATATCATTTAAATTATTTGTAAATAATATAAAAAGTTGTCTCACGGTTACTATTTAAAAAAATATTGTTCTAAATATCGATTATTTTTTTAAAAAAGTAATTAATATAAGTTAATCTAACGAATTTATATTTTGATTAATAATATTTTGATAAAACATTTTTTTAAATAAAAAATATACTAATAAATAATTTGTATTTTAAAATAAATATAAGGTAATAAAATATTTTCTCAAAAAATAAATAATATAAAATTATTCTCATGAATAATATAATAAAGTAATTCATTTTATTTCTAAAACTTTAATTAATCTCACATATAAATTAATAAAATATTACCATAAAAATATAATAGGATAATTAATAATTTTATAATTATATATTAAGTTAATATAAAAATTATCAACTTTTATAATTATATGATATTCAAAATTTGATTAAGAAAATAAGAATAAATAAAAAAACGGCCAGCAAAAAAAAACAACCAACAAAAAAAAATTATTATGAAATAAAAAGAAAAACGGTCAACAGAAAAAAAGACCGGTCAACAAAAAAAAAATAGCTGCAACAGCAGCATTAAATGCTGCTGTTGCAGCAAGAACCGCCCGATTCCTGCTTTTAGCAGGAACCGGGCGGTGGAACCCCGGTGACGTCAGCCGGGGTTCCACCATTGGGTTTCACGCCCGGTTCCACCAAACGTCACATCGTTTGGCAGAACCGGGTGGAACCTGGCCAGAACCAGCTCAGGTTCTGGCCAGGTTCCCATTGCCAAACCAAGCCTTCGTGAATAACTTCCGAACATGGTTTATCGATTCTAAACATTCTAAGCCAATCCGGTTTAAATTTTTTATGATAAAGGAACTCTGCCATTTCTAGGTTGAAGTCGGCAGTCTAATTTGGATTTTGTACTACTGAGAGGCTCAGATTTAGAACAGCTTCTCATACTATGTAAAAAACATTAAAAACTGTACTCATTCACAAATCTCAAAAAAATAACAGACAAATCTTGCACAGTTCTGAACGTAAAATACCATATAAACATGAAAAAAGCAGCATCCCTTTTCAAACATCTGGGTTCTTGCATAGCAGATTTTATGTTAGAAAAAAAAACAGTATATATTCATTTCAGTGCCATCTATGGAACACAAGTTAAATAGTTGCTACAGTATAAATATTGCTTACAACAGAATAAGATCTACACATCTAAAGAGTAGGCATCTGATTGTAGTTAGTGCAGCTACATTAAATAATTAGTGTTTCAAGATCTCATTGACTGTTATTTGGGTTTTGCAGACCAGATGTTTAGATCATAACGACAGCAGTTTACAAAATGCAAATTCAAAAAGCTCATTTCTTCGATGTATATAAGAACATGTGCAAAAGTTATCTAATAGCAAAACCATATACAGACTGAAGTTCAATAGTCAGAAAAACTTTAGCATTGCTTTAAGACAGAACAAGATCTACATATCTGGAGCAAGTGCAGGCATCTCGGTGTAGTTAATGCAACCGAATTATGAAAATGTTACACAAGCTCCTCAAAGTAAGTGCAGGCCCATCTCAATGTAGTTAATGCAGCTAAACTAAAATAACAATCGAGTATTATGCAATCTCTCTGAAGTCTCTGAATCTGATTTTTTTTTCATCCAGGAGGCAGACCATCTGGAGAATGTTCAATTTGCATCAGAATCATGACAAAATAATCATCATAAACAATGAGCATAAAAAAGGAGAATACATAAAAATCCACCCGACTTGTCACTTCCTTTGTCAAACTGAGTCCAATTTGCATCTGTTTCACGTTTTGTTCCTGGATCCTTCAAAGAAGTCCCAACAATTTGTTGATGGATCTGTAGCCCACAACCACCAATTTGAACTTTGCATACATCTGCAGCTTTCTGAAAATTCAACTTGAAATTCATCCATCATTCTTTGTAGTCATTTCTTGGGTTGCCACATCTACAAATTTCAGGGATTAGCAAATCCTCTCCAATTCGACAAGCAACGTTTGCTACCCAAAATGAAGATTGTCCTTTTGAATTGAGTATTCCATGATCCATCCTCCTCCTGGAGGCCATCGGTGTGATCCTCCTCCTCCATGTTCCTTTTGGGCTCTGCAGTCTTTTGCACAAGATCGTCATCCTCACTACCATCTTCCTTCTCATCCTTGTCCTCACCGTCAACTTCATCCATCCTCCTGGCAGCCATCGGTATGTTCCTCCTCCTCCATTTTCCTTTTGGGCTCTACAGTCGTTTACTCAAGATCCTCATCTACCATCTTCCTTCTCATCCTTGTCCTCGTCTTTACCCTCACCGCCAACTTCATGCTACTCGTGGCAGCCATGGGTGTGATCCTCATCCACCTTCTTGTTGTCAATTTTTGCTTCGTTTTTCTTCTGTTGTCGAAGAGTCAAAGAACAAGAAGAACATGAAAAAGAAGCAAAAAAATGTACAGCAAGAAGATGGATGAGGATCACCCTAGTGGTATCAGCAGGAGTATCACACTTTTCTTGTTCCTTTGTTGCGTCCTTCTTTACTGCCCACAGATCTAAAATTTTCAGCTACACCATTTATTAAAAGGGTTCTTAAACTGTTCGACACCTCCGCCTCCGAGAGTTGAAGCGTGCCCTTGACGGACTTGTGTACCTGGGGACAGATATGCTTGTTGACGTCTCTAACACCGGCCAAGGATGATATCTTCCCTCCTTCTCCATCGGTGACGATCATGCCAGCAAACTTGCGCTTCTTCCTACGCTTGCGAACGTCGGTATTGAGGTGCGACATGGCGGTGGTGTCCGGCGGAGCTGGCTGCATGGCGTGCGGCGTCCCTGGCTTCTTTCCGACGTCGCAGAGGACGATGTGAGTTGCTGCGTCCGGCTTCTTTTGAACGTCGCAGCCGCCGTCAGATGAAGCGACAGCGTCGCTCGCAGTGCACGAGGCGAAGAAGAAGAGTCGCCGATTTCCAAGACGGGGCGACGTTACTATTCTTATTTTCAAATCATTAAATTAAATTAAATGTGTCGGTCCCCCCTAATTTTTCGTTCTGGGTCCGTCCCTGATTATATATCCATTAATACTAACCAATTTTTTATTATTTTTTTATGTATTTTACTATAATTAATTATTATGTGTATTATTTATATCATTTCTTAGTTATATATTATGATATCTTTTTTTCTATTAATACCATATTTTTTATGCAAAAATATAACATTTTATTACTATTTACTTTAGTTGTTTTATTACACCTAATTATTTTATCATTATATTATATTATTTATATGATTTATGATGCAATTCAGATTAATTTTTATAAACAAATTATTATTTAGTGCTTATCACTAAATTTAATTTAGATATTAAATTCTGGATATCTAAAAAGTATTTTGTGAATATATTTTGATTAGTATATCTTTTAATGATTAGGGAGTGGGTTTTTGATAAAATAAAGTATAAGATGTAGAAAAAATTATTGAGAAAATGTAATGTATGAATAATAAATATTTATATCTTATATTTTATTTTTATAGAAAAAGTTATGCACTTCTAATAAAAAAATTGTATTACGCACTCGTAAAAAATGTATGGTATTAATAAAAAAATTTATAATATATGGTTAAAAATATATAAATAATATAATAATAAATAATTAGTAGTAATCAAGTAAATATAGTGATTTTTTTATAAAAAAATTGATTAGTATTAATAGGGACAAAGTATTAATATACATATGATTGACTTTATTAGAAATTGATAACTTTAGACAAGAATTAATTAAGTTATTTTTTTACTATAAAGTAAAAAAGGGTAAGGTGGGTAAGGAGAAGCGACATTAAAATTTTAGGAGTAGTATTAAGGGCACCCTACTAATTAATGACAAGTTCATAAAAAAGATGTCACAATTTCATCATAACAATTCATCATATTTTTATCACATTAGCCATGACAAATTTGTTATTTTTTTTCTTTTCATAAATGCGGAAGACTATTTTGCATTTGTGATGGGAATATTAAATGTCGTCGCACAATATGTGATTTAATGGGATTGATTTTAGCTAGTTTGATAATATATTTTCTTATAGTGGGATTCATAGTCGATGGCATAAAAGTCACATATAACGTCCCCAAAAACACATTTTGTCACATGGCAGAATACGCATTCGGAGAGGCTATGAGGACTTACTTACATAGCCCCTTCCAAATTTTTTATTTTACTTTTATATGTGTCGGTCCCCCCTAATTTTTCGTTCTGGGTCCGTCCCTGATTATATATCCATTAATACTAACCAATTTTTTATTATTTTTTTATGTATTTTACTATAATTAATTATTATGTGTATTATTTATATAATTTCTTAGTTATATATTATGATATCTTTTTTTTCTATTAATACCATATTTTTTATGCAAAAATATAACATTTTATTACTATTTACTTTAGTTGTTTTATTACACCTAATTATTTTATCATTATATTATATTATTTATATGATTTATGATGCAATTCAGATTAATTTTTATAAACAAATTATTATTTAGTGCTTATCACTAAATTTAATTTAGATATTAAATTCTGGATATCTAAAAAGTAATTTGTGAATATATTTTGATTAGTATATCTTTTAATGATTAGGGAGTGGGTTTTTGATAAAATAAAGTATAAGATGTAGAAAAAATTATTGAGAAAATGTAATGTATGAATAATAAATATTTATATCTTATATTTTATTTTTATAGAAAAAGTTATGCACTTCTA
Source organism: Pontederia paniculata (assembly GCA_001647135.1). Taxonomy (NCBI): domain Eukaryota; kingdom Viridiplantae; phylum Streptophyta; class Magnoliopsida; order Commelinales; family Pontederiaceae; genus Pontederia; species Pontederia paniculata. Next base: position 175,720 of record LTAE01000012.1, read on the forward strand.
ATAAAAAAATTGTATTACGCACTCGTAAAAAATGTATGGTATTAATAAAAAAATTTATAATATATGGTTAAAAATATATAAATAATATAATAATAAATAATTAGTAGTAATCAAGTAAATATAGTGATTTTTTTATAAAAAAATTGATTAGTATTAATAGGGACAAAGTATTAATATACATATGATTGACTTTATTAGAAATTGATAACTTTAGACAAGAATTAATTAAGTTATTTTTTTACTATAAAGTAAAAAAGGGTAAGGTGGGTAAGGAGAAGCGACATTAAAATTTTAGGAGTAGTATTAAGGGCACCCTACTAATTAATGACAAGTTTATAAAAAAGATGTCACAATTTCATCATAACAATTCATCATATTTTTATCACATTAGCCATGACAAATTTGTTATTTTTTTTCTTTTCATAAATGCGGAAGACTATTTTGCATTTGTGATGGGAATATTAAATGTCGTCGCACAATATGTGATTTAATGGGATTGATTTTAGCTAGTTTGATAATATATTTTCTTATAGTGGGATTCATAGTCGATGGCATAAAAGTCACATATAACGTCCCCAAAAACACATTTTGTCACATGGCAGAATACGCATTCGGAGAGGCTATGAGGACTTACTTACATAGCCCCTTCCAAATTTTTTATTTTACTTTTATATGTGTCAGTCCCCCCTAATTTTTCGTTCTGGGTCCGTCCCTGATTATATATCCATTAATACTAACCAATTTTTTATTATTTTTTTATGTATTTTACTATAATTAATTATTATGTGTATTATTTATATAATTTCTTAGTTATATATTATGATATCTTTTTTTTCTATTAATACCATATTTTTTATGCAAAAAGATAACATTTTATTACTATTTACTTTAGTTGTTTTATTACACCTAATTATTTTATCATTATATTATATTATTTATATGATTTATGATGCAATTCAGATTAATTTTTATAAACAAATTATTGTTTAGTGCTTATCACTAAATTTAATTTAGATATTAAATTCTGGATATCTAAAAAGTAATTTGTGAATATATTTTGATTAGTATATCTTTTAATGATTAGGGAGTGGGTTTTTGATAAAATAAAGTATAAGATGTAGAAAAAATTATTGAGAAAATGTAATGTATGAATAATAAATATTTATATCTTATATTTTATTTTTATAGAAAAAGTTATGCACTTCTAATAAAAAAATTGTATTACGCACTCGTAAAAAATGTATGGTATTAATAAAAAAAATTATAATATATGGTTAAAAATATATAAATAATATAATAATAAATAATTAGTAGTAATCAAGTAAATATAGTGATTTTTTTATAAAAAAATTGATTAGTATTAATAGGGACAAAGTATTAATATACATATGATTGACTTTATTAGAAATTGATAACTTTAGACAAGAATTAATTAAGTTATTTTTTTACTATAAAGTAAAAAAGGGTAAGGTGGGTAAGGAGAAGCGACATTAAAATTTTAGGAGTAGTATTAAGGNACAAGAATTAATTAAGTTATTTTTTTACTATAAAGTAAAAAAGGGAAAGGTGGGTAAGGAGAAGCGACATTAAAATTTTAGGAGTAGTATTAAGGGCACCCTACTAATTAATGACAAGTTCATAAAAAAGATGTCACAATTTCATCATAACAATTCATCATATTTTTATCACATTAGCCATGACAAATTTGTTATTTTTTTTCTTTTCATAAATGCGGAAGACTATTTTGCATTTGTGATGGGAATATTAAATGTCGACGCACAATATGTGATTTAATGGGATTGATTTTAGCTAGTTTGATAATATATTTTCTTATAGTGGGATTCATAGTCGATGGCATAAAAGTCACATGTAACGTCCCTAAAAACACATTTTGTCACATGGCAGAATACGCATTCGGAGAGGCTATGAGGACTTACTTACATAGCATAAATCTTGACTTAGACATAGACTTGGACTGATCAAAGAAGCAAATATAATTATTGCGGAAGGAAAAATATAAAATGGGACAAGGATGGATATATATTAAACATATGCGGAAACCAATGTACAAATGGAATAGAAAATAATCATACATATAAATATGTGTGGAAGTCTTAGAACTTGACAATATTAGAGTCTCACACCTTAACAATTATTACAATGGGAAAATACAACTTAGTGACATATAAAAATAATAAAGGAAAATAGACTCTAATATCCTGTGCTGCAATATCATCACGAGCATCTTATGTCCCACCGCATGCATCATCAATTCCCTGCAGAATTGAATTGCAGGGGAAATATACTCCCGTGATCTATGAAGCCTAATAGGTGAACAAATCGAAAATTAAATAATGAAACATCATGATAGATCGATATAAGGCATCATAGATAATATATCTCGTGATCATATTATGGATTAATCATAATAGATTAATAAAGATTAATATAAAAGAAAATGAGATGAGATTATTATAGATCATCATTATATAGCATCACTCTTAGATCAGTAACATAAACATCATCATAATATATCAAGTGGATCATGAATCACATCATACTTTCGATATTATATCATATTTTACTTTACTTTCATTGCATCATACTTTCACATCATTGCATACTTAAGTCATATGTACTTTGCATAACTTACATCGTGTGTACTTTGCTTTCATCATCATTTAATTCATCATTATTGTTTGCCTCTTGATTTAAGTTCGTCATTACATTTAATGACTTTGCGACTTTGGATAACTTTGCATAAGAGTGTTCATCTTTAGGTTCGTCTAGGCTCAGGATTGCCAAACATGTCTCTTTCGGGGAAGGATGCACATGAATCCTCTTTGTTGCATGGAGGGGAGGTCTTCATGCAACGGAAACTGTATAGTTTCATTGCAGCTACACTATAAATTTCAAACATAACTTATCATAATAATATCACTCCCGGCAATCGGCCACAATAACGATCTTATTAAATCTTGCATTTTTTTACTTGCATATAATACATAATACATCATAGGGATAGTCATAAATTATAGGCATCATATCATGAACCACAATAATCAAAATTCATATGAAATCTTATAGCGATACATCATCATAATATGAACTGAAAATTATCTTGATTCATATAAAGTTTTATAGTATAGATATCATCATGATATGAATCGATAATGCTCAAGATTCATATAAATCCTTTAACTTGAACTTCATCATGATAAAAACAATATAATGATCAGAGAAGTGCCTTAAAATATAGGAATGAATCGATAAATATCGAGGTTCAATATAAGATCTTATGACATTAATATGATCATATAATTACTTCATACTTATTACTTCGGGATAATGCATTAGAGGATCATGAGCTGAATAGAATAATCATATAAAATCATTGATCATATCAATTAAAATCATATAGAATCAAATAAGATTTTTGGACATTCATATTGGAGATAGATGACAGATAAGATCATATTAAATTATTTGATGCCAAGAGTTTAGTAGGAGCATTGAGTGACTCCAAATCTGATATAAAGATTATACATATCACGTGAGGGATTATGTAACCATTCTACAGATTATGACATCTGCTTATGAATTTAGAATGATCACAGATAAGATATTCATTTTTAGCTTTGGATATGACTAACATAGTGTCAATATAAAATCTCTAACTTAATCCACCGGTATTCATTTAATAAAACTATAATTTCTCATCAAAATAGACTTCAAGAGAATTGACATATGCAATTTTCAGATTTTTCCTCCTCATCATTTACCCTCAAAAAATCCTGCAATATATCCTCTCGGTTTCATATCAGAGTTGTGACAGTTGATCCTTAAAACATTTATTACTCCTTATAAACATATCATTTTCAGATAATTCAAAGTTCTAAATCAAGATCACACAGACATGTGACTATTCCATAAATTTCATGTCATAAAACTATTATTTCAATTTATGGCATATTTTACAAATTGGATTCGCTGCATCTCGGGACAACATGACTCAGAGTTAGTATTTCGGTCATAATATTTTCTACAGATCTTGGATTCAGATGAAATCAATTTCTACTGAAACTAAACTTCGAGGGCTACACATGCATATATTGTAATTTTTAGACGAATATAACTTATTAAAAATATATTCGCAACAGAGGTCATAAATCTGAACGGAATTGAATAACATGTATCTAACAATATAAACGTTGGATCACATGAAAAATCTAAGTAAAGATGATCAAATATCTACAAGATCAAAACTTAAATCATGATTTTCATTATTAAGATTTCGAATCACCTATCTTTTTGAAGAATTATAAAGGTTCGCTTCACAAGTTGTACAAAAGAATCCCAAATTAGTATCGATAGATTCATCTAATCAAGATCTTTGAAACGACATATAATTTATCGATGCTCCGTGATCAGACATCAGTGTGGTGGCGATTCAAATGAGCAATTCCCTTTTTTTTCTTTGACGTTTAGGGGTATGTTTGGCAAGGTGATAAAATGCTACCTCTAATTTTTTATGTGAGGTAGGAACGCTTGATTCCCAAGCGTTTGAGAACAAAACACTCTTGTACGCTTAGATGTCAAACACACACTAGGTACGAGAGAGAGAGAGAGAGAGAGAGAGAGAGAGAGA
>LTAE01000013.1:3643-84388 GCA_001647135.1 Pontederia paniculata
TTATTATTATTATTATTATTATTATTATTATTATTATTATTATTATTATTATTATTATTATTATTATTATTATTATTATTATTATTATTATTAACCAAAATACTCTATGTTAATAATTAATCATCATTACTAATCAAATCATATTCATTATTTTCAATTGCAAGATTAAACTATTTTAGTTTTAGATCATTTATAGATTTTCTAACAATATTTATTTTGTTTTAAAATTTTAAATGGAACAACTATAGTTACATATTTGCATCCAACTCTGGTTGTGATTAAATTACCAGTAAATTAATCATTTGTATTATATCATACATAAGAGAATGTTGATTCTTTTTTCCAGTCGCCACCTAGTATTGGAGAAGTATTATAGACAATCAACCCACACCACACTATATAGAGAGCACACTATTCGCAGGTTGAGTTTGGCTCACTCTAGCCTCGATTAATCTAGTGTTGCCCCACTGCGCATGTCTGATTGTGGCTCCCGTCGGAGATTTTTTGCATTCACAGGTACTCGAACTCGAGATATGCTTAAGCATGGAGGAGCCGCCTACCACTTCACCCAACTTCCATTGGTGATGAATGACTAACATGTTAACAAGAAAAAAAAAACAATTTGCACTCGCAGTGAATTGAACTAAAAACTTGGGTTATCTTGGTGACATATATAGTTACTTGATATAAAAATATGTGTGTGTGAAGAGCAGGGAATGATGTATTTTTTTACATAATCCTTTTATCGAGATTGTCAATTAATCCTCTATACATTTATCATGTTAATCCTTCACTCTCTTTTTTTTATTTAGTAGCTTGATTATCTTCTTTTCTTACTTTTACCCATTTTAATCATGCTTGTGGCGATCCTCCCCTCCGCCATCGTTGATAGGGTGGGGGTTCATGCTGATTTTTTGGCTCCAACAACTGCTTGACATATACATTGTGTGATATTTGCAAGCCTCATTCGGTTGGCAAGGGTATGGAGATCATCCTCCTATTATTGGAGCTAGTCTAGCTTCAAGCTAGCACCTCGATCCACAACCATTAGCGAAGGGTAGGCATATCATTAAGTAAGGCAATAGATATATTGATCTAACGAGAATGACGACATCGAATCCCTGTCGTCTCATATAATGGTCATTTGTTCGTAATCGTACTTAGCCAATGTTGGGGTCATAATTTATGGATTGCTACCACAATATCTGTGGTTACTAATATCGATTAATTTATGTCGTCCCGAATCGAATATTTAGTTTTGATGAGTGAAACTTCTAACAAAAAAAAATTTGCATCTCGAGGACATCCATTGCGTATCGCCTTAGTGATTTGCCTATAAATCATTGTGTGGGGCGATGTAGTGATACACCATGACCATGAGAGTGTGGTCATTATGGGGCTGACCATGCCCTTGTGTGCCATGAACTTCACTATTCTTGTTTGTCATGCGGGTGCTCATGGCCATCAACACCATCACCAGGGACTCCAAACATACATTCATTTTTTATCAAGTGAAATAACTGGGTTAAACATTAAGTTTGAGTTTACTTGATATTTTTTAGTACTTTATTAAATATAAAATGACAATTGAAGCAAGATTAAAAGAATAAGTAACTATATATTATTGCGTTATAATAAAACTATAACTAATTTAGTGTACCCATTATTCACAAGTTTCAATTGAAACGATGACTTTATTGTAAATTGAAACCCACATTATTTTAGGTTAAAATGGAGATGATAAGCGATGCTCAATTTTGAAAAAAAATATGAGTAGTTTTAACAATAAAAAGTTGCACATTTATTGTAGAACATACAATCATTCTTTAGACTTACAATTATTTATAATTTTGGATATTTTGTTTGCACATCTCAACAGCTAAACTATTTAGCTGTTAAATTATACGCTATAAGCAATCCTAAAAGTTTAAGTCGATAGAACCTTTTATTTATGTTCTTAACTATCTATTGTTTGAATAGATGTAAATAAAAATTTGAAAAGTAAATTAAATTGTTTGGATAAATGCAAATGGAATTCTGGAAAATAAATTTAGTTGTTTGGATAGATGTAAATAAAATTTTAGAAAATGAATCTAGTTGTTTGATTGAAATTTGTTATATAAAAAAATAGTTTATTATTATAAATATTTTATAACATACTATTTTTTTATATAATTAAATATTATATTACCTTAATTTTTTAGATTAATGTAATTTTAACTTCATTTATTATATTGTATTTTGATCTCATTTTAAATGTTTATACGACATTTCATGTTTATTATTAATATTTTAGTTATTATTACTTTATTAATCTTATTATGTTTTAAAAAAAGATTGATTTGTCTTATTATTGGATTTTCATTTTATTTTAGAATTTCTAGGTTTATCGATATTGTATTGTTAATTAATGTACTCTTTAATGAAATATTTAAGTTAATATTTTTCATATATTTTCTATTTTATTTTTGTCATTTTCTTTGTTTAATATTTTGAATTTATCACAACTTTATTCAGTAGAAAATAAATGATAATTTTAATTATTGTAAAAGTAAAATTAATCAAATTTAAAGTCTAAATACTACAATTTGAAAATTAATCAATTTCGGTAGAAATTTTGGAGTAATATTTTACTTTATAAAAATATACTACAAATTATCTTTCAAAAAATATAAATAATTTTCATTTGACCCATCCTCAAAATCCACTCATATTTCCAGAAAATCAATTCCAAATTCAAAATCCACTCATATTTCCAAAAAAATCAATTCCAAATTCATTTTCTCTCTTGTAGGCCCCACTTGATGTAAAAATACTTTATTTAATGCAAATGTAATTCGTGCACATCAAACATAAACCTTTCATCTACGGTAAAGAATATTACATGTAAATCACTTTACACCGATCCAAACTTTAGTATAATCAAAGTTGCATAAAAGCATATGTGATTCACATTTTAAATTTTAGATAAAATATTTTTTATGAATCTCACATATTTTTATATATTGTGATTGTATCGAATACATCTAATGCATCTAATTGTGTATTAGCATGCACTCATATAAAAGCATGTGAGACTCATAGAAATTTTGTATCCAAAAATTAAAATATGGATCCCATATTTTTTTATATGAGTGTGATTATACTAAATTCATCTAATTATATATGCACGTTGATATTTTTAACATTGTATCTCACACGTACTTTATTATATACCTTGATCTAACTTAATCCATCACGTGAATCAACAAGAGAGAAAAACATTTTTAACACGACTTTAATTGATGCTTGAACTCTTTTTAGTTTGATAGTATATTAAATTAGATGCGCTATCAATAATTCTAAAAAGTTAAGCAAACATGACGAGCGACATTTCACTAAAGTGATAGCAAAGCAAGATGTTTTCAATTTAAGCTTCCATAATATTTGTATTAGAATTTAATTTCATCGTGGAATGGGCTAAATAGAAAATGATGTTAAATAAATATAAAAATATTACTCACTATAACAACTTAAACTTAAAGAGATATTGTTATCATCTAATTTAATACCAACTTCCTCGATCCTTCTTCATAACACACCATTTTATTTTTTTACTATATAAAATGGATAACCATATTTTATCTGGTTGAGTCATGAAAATAATTAAATATAATATTTTTTTATCTCACCGCAAATAACCTAAATAAATTAGCTTTGCTTCAATACAAAACATTTATAATGAAATTCATGAAAATAACGAAATAAAGTTTTCTTATCTCACCACGAATAAGCTAAACAAATAGCTAGCCTAGCTTCAATATAAAACATTTATAATGAAACTGGTGCTTGCATCTTCCTTAAATCCTATAATAATAATACATTTTATTTGTTAAATAATAGATTTAATGATAACCAATGTTCTTATTTTTTTAATATGAAAGTTATGATATTTTTGTTATATTAGTCGAGTTTGAACATAATATATTGGTCATTACATCATTAATCGGTTATTAAGAAAATATACACACATTTTATTTTTTTTATATTTTTCTTTATATATATATATATATATAAATATTAATGTGCAAAGTTAGGTGCATTTGATGTAATTAGACACATCAAAGCACGTGGAATTCAATTTTTTTTTTAAATAAAATATTTTTTATGGGTCTTACATATTTTTTTATGTATTTGTGATTGCATCGAACACACTTAATTTTATATACACGTTAATACGCCTAATATATATGGAAAAAATGAAGATGCTACCTACTTAAGTAGGTAATACCGTACTACTTATCGTATCCACCATAAGATATTAGATTTATGGTTAAAATTTTCTCTTTATTAAATAGTTTATTATAAATTATTAGATCTATCATATATCTAACATTCTATGATTGATAAAATAAGTAGTACGATACTATCTATCTGCCTCCATTGAATCCTATATATATATGTCTTTTGGTCAAACGAGTCGGATTTTGCTCGGACCCAATTGACGAGCGAGTCGGGTTTGATGCACCAGCCCATTTGAGGCTGACGAACCCATCGTTTAAAACACTTGGCTTAATAATTGCCCGGCCGATGCTTTCCTCGTTTCCAGTCTTGCGCTCGCTCCTCCTCCTCCACTCGCCGCCGCCGATACACGAATCAGGTCTCCGATCGTCTCGCCGGAGCTTTTCTCCGTCTCTCTCTCTCTCTCTATCCCTCTCTTGCTCTCCGGCGACCGTCTTTTCCGCAGAGCTGTTCTTCGATGCCCAAGCCACGCCGTTAGGGTTTGGACTCGGAGGTCGTAGTACGGCTAGGGTTTTGGGTCCGAGGTCCCAAGCGATCCATTTGATTCAGCTCAATAAGGTGCGGCTTGTTTCCATCTTCGTTTTGTTAGTTTTTTGTTTCCTGGATCATTTGGGTTTTGAGCTGGAGAGCTGCCTTCGTTTGCATCATTTAAGATGAATAAAGTGAAGTGAACCATGCGAAGATGCATTGTTAGCATTTATTAGTTTTGATTAATAATATTATCTTCTTGTCTGTGCGTCAAATGTGAAGAAATATGCCATTCGTCTCATAATTGTATCATGCAAATTCTTATGGTTTCAACTATTTGTTCAGCAATTGCGACCAGGATGTTTACAGAATTTAAGAAGGATCCATCACTTGATTGGATTTACCGTTCTGCTAAAATGGTCCAATTGTGTCAGTTAAATGATAAGATGGTGGCTTACTAAGAAAACAATTAGAAAATTCAATAACAATCCATTCAGGAGGCGAATTAAAGCTCCTTTTTCAGTCTCAAATTTGTTTCTTTTCTATTCATTTCAATTACTCATTATAGGTTAAGTGTAAAACATTTTGTTGTCTCCAGATCACACCTTTTTGTTGCCCTCTCTTTGTTACATGCCTGAGATTTAATTTTGTTTTCTTTGAGACTTTCGTAGTGTGAAACATTTCATAGGCTTTTCCTCCCCAAAAGAAACATTTAACGGACTTGTCATCTTCAGACAATTGGTAGCTTATAAATCCCGAGTGATCTTTGGTGTGTTGTTGCCAAACATAATGCTAGATTCATTTGAAGAAATGTGCCTCATCGCTTTTGTGATGAGTGCTTGATGAAAGATTACTCAGTTCTGGGTTTACATTTGTTCAACATTTCTATTATCTCGTTAGAGAAATTCTGCTTTTCCTGCAGGGCCATTATGTCCGCACCAACATATATGTCAGAGCAGCCACCACCGTCAACTCCTGCTGCATCACAGTGTGAAACTGGAAATTCGCCTGCTAGAGGTTCCACAGATGATCCAACAGGAACAGCCACTGCCTGCTCAACTAGCGTGGTAACGCCAATTAATGGGGAAAGTACTAGCGTGGTAACTTCTGATACATCATCAGGTTCAGATTCTCGGTCATCACCTTCTATTATAGTCTCAGCGGCACCTGCTCTGAGCTTTCCGACTTCAAGAGGTATTATTGAAAATGCAAATAACCCATCTCAAGATACCGTGAGAGCAAGTTTTGCTTCCTCAGCTAGCTATGTTGCGCCTGCACCTTCTTTTTCATATGGTGCATTACCTCGAATAAATTCTTCTCCTGGGGGTGCTCAACAGTCTTCATTCCATCCTGTCAGTCACTACTTGCCAATATACTTTTTTGAATTTTTTTATCAATTATTTTCATTTTTTGTAATAAATTGAAGATGCTGTGGTGCAGGGTGTTAATCTATCTCCGCCGATGCCTGTAACAGCTTTACAGCCCCCAGTTCCAGGACAGTTTCCAGCCAACAGACCCTTTTCCTACAACATGGCGTCACATGCTAATGTTCTCCCTCCATCTGCTCAGCAATTTCAGCGTAGCATTGTAATTCTCTCATAAATTTAGTTCCAAATGTCTGCCTGGCGTATATGTACTTCCTGACTGAGTTTATCTATTTTTTTCTCAATTAAACCTCATTAGGCTCCTGGGCAAGCTAACTTTCAAGGTGGAATGTTCGGGAAAGCTAGTGCTCCATCCTTGCAACCCCCAGTTCCAGGGCAGCCCCTTCACCCTAATGTTACTGGACATGTTCTACCAAGTGCTCCAGCAGCTATGCAATTGCCTGCATCTGTTCCAAGTGGCGACCTCATAGTGTCATCAAACTTTTCTCATACTGTGGGTTCCCAACCCATGAATGCAAAGACTTCCGAGGTATCTTCGATACCCATGCTTATATATCAGATTTCTTGGTGTAGAACACTTTTTCTGCTTATTTACTTCTTGATTTTGGTGGATTGTTACAGACTGGTTCTGATATCGTAGCAAAAGTGGCCAATGTTACTTCTGTGGGATCAATTAGTTTTCAATCCACACCATCTTCTAATTTGCCACTAAGTTTTTCTGCAACCTCTGCAAATACTAATACAAATCCTTCCAATGTATTAATGCCAATGGCTCCATCTTTTACTGCACGACCGATGGTGCCAAGCACTTCTGTAAATCCAGGGCTCCACGGAATTTCTAACTCAGCACCCATGTCAAGTAATGTTGCAGCAACACCAGTGCCCATAACTCCTGCACCTGTTGTTCCATCTCCTGTTTCTCTGAACACATCAAGTTCTGTCCCAGTTACAGGAGCAGTGCCAATTCCACAAACTGATCACCAGCAAGCTTACTTAAATTATCCTCGACAACCTGTTCCAGCATCAGTCCCTCAGTCTCTTTGGTTGCATCCTCCTCAAGCTGGCAACTTGCAGCATACCTCATTTTCACCTTATCCTGGTGCTCTTCCTGCTCCTTACCCCTTACCAATGTCAGCAGTACCTTTTCCTGTTGTTCCGTCACCCATTGTTCAGCCTCCTGGTGTATCTACCTTGGTCACAGAACAAAAACTGCCACCACCAGCTCCAGGGTCCCTTCAGTCTGGAAACAATATACCTGCAGAATCATCTTCAGTAACCATTGGTATTTCCATCTTTCTCATCATCTTTAGTGCTGTTTATGTCATATTGTTTATTCTTATCTGTGAATTATTGCAGACCAGGAACAAAAAGCCAGTGACTCCCTCAAGGATGATAACAGTACTAAAAGTTCAGAAGAAGATGGCTGGTCGGTGCACAAGACAGATACTGGTACAATATATTATTATAATTCTATCACGGGTGAATCAAGATATCAAAAACCTTCCAACTTTAAGGGAGAGGTAATTATGCTCATGTACATTGGGTTCAGTTAACATTATTGTCCAGGGATGCCACTTAGCATTCTGCTTTTTTCTCTTCTTTATACAGCTCCCTCCAGCTACCTCTCAGCCAACTCCAGTTTCCTGGTATGCCCCATACATCGTGCTCTGTGTCAATATTGTGTGGAGTTGTTGGATTTAGACTTCTATTCATAATAAGATATTTTTGGTACTTATTCATCTTGGATGTTACACATTCTTTAGTTCTATATTTTCTGACCTACATGTTGGACTTTTTTTTTGAGAGAACCTTTATTTGGGACTTGCATCATATAATTCATGTAGTTTATTAAATTCTTTTGAGAGGGTCATGTAGTTTGATGCCCTCTTTGTTGTGGAATCAAATTGGTGAGCTTTTATACTTATCATTGGTTTTGCACTCAGGGAGAAGTTGCCTGGTACAGATTGGACATTGGTAACAACAAATGATGGGAAGAAATACTACTATGATATGAAGAACAAGGTACACCAATGTATTCTTTTTTTTTTTCTAGGTCTTCATTTTGTTGGTTTACCTCCTTCTTTTATGATGAAAAAAGGTGTTCTGTAATTGCTTGAACTGTAGCATGTTCTTGTCTTTGGGTTTGTATTCATTGAGTTTGTCATGATTGCAAAATTTGCAACAATGTCTTCTATTATAAAGCGAAAGAGCTATCATAGATAATTGTGCACTGAATTATTACCTTGACATTCAAATTCTCTTATACTCTATTGTTTGTTCCAACATTGTTTGCATTTATGATTTTTGAAATTTCAGGTTAGTAGCTGGAATATCCCAGCTGAGGTTCTGGAGCTCAGAAAAAATCAGGAACTTGATCCTATGAAAAGTACTACATTTCAGCTGCAAAATGTTAGTGGTCAAGCAGATTCTGTACCAGCTTCTACAAACATGAATGCTCCTGCTTTGCAGACAGGTGGTCGTGATTCTATTACTAGAACTTCTGGTGCACCTGTTTCATCTTCCGCATTGGATTTGATTAAAAAGAAGCTGCAGGAAGCTGGTACTCCTGTCACATCCTCACCTCTTGCAAACTCTGGTCCTTCTACTTCTGATATAAATGGCTCAAGAGCTGTTGAGATTTCAGTTAAGGGGCCACAAACTTCAACTAACAAAGATAAGGTAAAAGATACGAATGATGAAGGAAATATGTCGGATACATCTTCTGACTCAGAAGATGAGGATAGTGGGCCTAATAAGGATGAGTGTATAATTCAATTCAAGGTAATTATGTTCTTTCTCCTCTTGCTTTAAAGTCATTTGGACATCTGTGTTCACATCCCATCTACTAAATGTTTGAATCTCCTATCTCAAAAGAGCATGTATGAATCTTACTGTTATATGAGAATACCAGTTCTTGCAGATGCTCCTGATTTATCAGTGTTTTCCTTTATGATCATCGTGTTACACTCAAATCCTATCTTACATTTGCATAATGTATCTTTTCTGTATCTTCATTTAATTTCTGATCTCAGTTTATTCACTGATTATCTCTTCTCAAATGTTAAAGGAAATGCTTAAAGAACGAGGTGTTGCACCATTTTCAAAATGGGAGAAAGAATTGCCAAAGATAGTGTTTGATCCACGTTTTAAGGTTCGTTGAGTCTTAAGATTATAACTTTTGGGCCTTTCCTACCACTGGAACCCCTTGCCCCAGGTTTGTTAGACTCGGATGTTCTGCTTGTCATAAGATTGAATTTCTCTTTAATGTCAAATTTAATGTTATCGCCTGAAGTTGATCTATTTCTCAATTCTTCGTAATTCTAATAGCTATGTAAGAATGCACACACCAAATACTTTGTCCTCCAATTGTTTGTATGGGAGGGTGTTCTGGCATGTATAAAATTAACGACAGTCTCCTTTATGCATTGCCATAATTGTTTGATGAGAGTATAATCTTGTAATGCATTTTTTTTTCTCAACAGAAATCCATTGTTTATAGTGTTCCATATATGTTTTTTATTCTTTCGAATAAATTGTAATTCTAAAGATATGTTGTTTACACTATGTTGACCTAACACCTAGGTTAGTGACGATTTCCTTTAAGCATTGCCATAGTAGTTTGCAAGTAATCTAATAGATCTTGTCGTATTGCTTTTTTATTTTGTAAAGGTGTCGAGAGCCATAGGTTTAGAATGTTCCATGTATTTCTTTTATTGCATAATAGTGTCAATTTCAATTGTAAAGATACGCTTTATGACAATGTCTATCACTTTAGATATGTGATTTACTGTACTTTTGATGAGGCATCTAAACCCCACAAAAGTTATCGCCATATTTTTGCACCACATGAAATACAAAGGCTTGCTAGTGGCATTGCACAGTGACATCCAGATACAATTATGCATTTATGAACCAGTGTTGTCGAGCAGTATGTCAGTACCTGCTTTAAAGCTCCCCCAAAATCCTCCATCGTTGAGACCTATCATGTAGACCTTGTTAAAATTTAGTGGAATTGATGTGGGCAGCACCAGATCTTTATGGTATTATAACACATCTAATCTATTGAGAATTGGAGATATCAGTCTGTTGAATTCCTTTGAGCTTGAATTTTGAGGTTTATTTGTTTAATTTCATTATATGCAACACCGACATCAATATTAAATTTTTAGGGAGGACATTAATATCTTTATAAACACTATCAGTGTCATTTGCTTGAAATCTGGAGATAGTTGCGACTTGCGAGATTTCATTCTGTTCAATATTGTTAATTTGTTATAAGCACTATTGCAACCATAGGTACTCAGATTTAGTCACCAATTTTGACCTGAAATAGTGTATATGCTGACTATCTCACAACTCTTCCGCAGGCTGTTCCAAGCCATTCTGCTCGAAGGGCATTGTTTGAACATTATGTACGAACGCGTGCAGAAGAAGAGCGCAGGGAAAAGAGGGCAGCTCAGAAGGCTGCAATAGATTCTTTTAAACAGTTATTAGATGAGGCTTCAGAGGTTTTGCTTTGTTTCTTGCTATGTTCTATAACCTCTGGTTAGCATTTTTAAATAACTTTTGTGCAATGAGATATGACATAACAATACCACTGATGACCCATATTTTGTCAGGATATTAGCCACAAGACCGACTATTATGCATTCAAAAGAAAATGGGGCAATGATCCACGTTTTGAGGTTGTAGATCGTAAGGAACGAGAGCATCTACTGAGTGAGAGGTTTTCACTGATTATGCTTATAGAATCTCTTATGCTTGTGTGAAATTCTTATACATTTGACCCTTTTTTCTTTCGTATATTGGAACTTCTAGTATGTATCTTAAAATACAATATTTTCTTTGTACACATGTAGAAATTAGGTAATTGTTATCATACCCTTCTGTTTTGTTTTCCAATTCAGTTCAACTGAATAAATGTATATATATCCTACAATTATGATTATACGTATTTCAAGAAGTTCATTTTTTCAGTCTAATATTCCATGTATAACACAAAAAACCCCTTCCTTTCCAGAGTTAAGGTTGCAGAGGAGAAGATACGTGCAATGCGAATGGCTGTTGCCACAAATTTTAAATTGATGCTTCGAGGAAATGGAACTGTAACTACAAATAGTCGTTGGTCTCGGGTGCGCACTAGTTTTTTCCATATTATGGTTCCCAGTTCTCACATGCTGCAGTTTTACATATTTTATATGTTTTAACGGAAATTAAATCTATATTGAACTCATCTGAAATCATTATATGAGACATGGTCTGTGAACAAATATTCTATCTACTATATTAGTAAATGCCATTTCGCAGTTTTCACCAAAAAGTATGATGATCTCAGTTCATTTATTGAGTTGCAAAGATATTCAAATATAATTGCATGGACATCTTTGCTGTGTGCTTGTTAATTGAATTCCCAAAATTCTACATAGATGCGCAACTTGAGACTTCCAATCTGTTTATAAGCTAGACGTGGACAGTTGTGTACCTCCGGTTTCTGTTCAATTGAGTCTGGCTAAACGACATTCATCAATATCTTACAAGGATCTGCATTACCTCAGTGGGATGTCAACCATCATTTCCATCGCCTTTTTCTTACAATTTCAATTGGTCTCATCTTGAAAAACATATTGGTTCCATACCACAGCTAAACTTGTAGATATTTTTCCTTCGTTCAATGCATGACACTACGTGAAAACTTTAGGATTTTGTTACCTGCATTTTGCATTTTTGTTTATACTTATCCAGAATCTATCAATGGGTTTCATTTCTAGGTGAAAGATACATTTAGGGATGACCCTAGATACAAGGCTGTAAATCATGAAGACCGAGAAACCTTATTTAATGAGTACGTATCTGAACTTAAAGCTGCTGAAGAGGAAGCAAAACGATCAGCTAGTTCTAGAAAGGATGAACAGGTAGACTTCTGATTTTTCCTCTTAAAAAATGATTTTTGTCTAACATATGCAAATAGACTCCCAAGTGATAGGTAACATATCATTTGTGATACATACGATGCAATTTATTTCATCATTTTTTACGTCTGGAATTTCCAGGAAAAGTTGAAAGAAAGAGAACGTGAAATGCGGAAAAGAAAAGAAAGAGAAGAACAAGAAGTGGAGAGGGTTAAGCTAAAAGTTCGCAGGAAAGAAGCTGAATATGCATTTCGCGCTTTGCTTGTTGAAGCAATTAAAGATCCAAAGGTTTGCTTTTATTGATAGCCTTGTTTTCCGCATGTCTTTCTCACTAACTTGTTTATGCGAACTTTATGAGACTGGTTAATAGTATTTTGATGACCTTAATTTCATGTCTTTCCTGGCACACTAATCTGGTGTAGACGTGCTGAAGTAAATCTAGACTTTTGAAGGATCTTCAGATATGGAACAGTTTAATCATTTTTTATGCATTTCTAAAGAACTAGTTTCGTATAAAAACTTGTTTTTATGCATATCCCAAATAAATCAAAATATTTTTATGCAATGTTTCTTTGTTTCTCTTATCATTAAGGTAAATTAGAGAGCAACATTTGAAACCTGAATGGCCTATTTGTGTCTTAGGCATCATGGACTGAATCTAAGCCAAAGCTAGAGAAGGATCCACTGGGCCGGGCAACAAACCCTGATCTGGTGCTGGAAGACGCAGAGAAGTTGTTCCGGGAACACATTAAGGTCTTGTATGAGGTAGGCTATTCCCTGATCTTGGTATCTATTTCATGATACTTATGATATTTTACTGCATGTGGACTTGACCTTGTTAATTAGTTGGACTTGGCAAAGAATCTTGAGGTTAGCTCTTGCATTCTCTTATTTTCTTCTTCCCGAGCATTGAAAAAAGATAAAAAAACTTGATAGTCATGGAATATAAATTTACAATTATGATGAAATATATGGCATGCATATTATGAAATATCCAGTTAATGACCACGTCAACTGAATTGGTGTAAGCTTTGAAGCTACTTTTTTTTTTTTTTGAGAAAAACTACTTGTTCCCATGAAAAAACTTGGCCAAGTATTTGGAATCAGAAATTACTATTCGGCGAATGGGCATTCACACTTTCCAAGTGCTTCTTAGCTAGGTGCTATCTCTTCAAACACCCATTAATGTTACCTGCTAATTATTTGTTCTACCTTCAACTCACTTGATCATGCAACATGGCTCAACCATTTGTGCCTATTTGGAGTTTCTGGATGCTGATTTTTCCAGTTCAGCTATTGTGGCTTCATGATTTGGTGTGTATATGTTTTTCCCCTCAAACACCCTCAAGTTTTTTTTTTCATTTTTTTATGGGTAAAAGTCGTAATTGCATTCAGTTGCATTGATATATTTCTTTTCAAACATAAAACATCAATGATCTGAATTCTTTATTAGTTGATGCATTGATAGTGTCATTATGTCTGTCCAGCGTTGTGTGAACGACTACCGTGCGCTGTTAGCTGAAGTTATTACTGCAGAAGGTGCGGATGTTACAAAAGATGATGGGAGGACCATTCTCACATCTTGGTCAGAGGCGAAGCACCTTATGAAATCTGATTTGAGGTACTCTAAGTTGCCGAGCAAAGACCGTGAGTCCCTTTGGCGTCGACATTCGGAGGATATGATGCGGAAATGGAAGCTTTCATCTGATCATAAGGAGAAATCAGATACTGATAGTAGGAAAAGAGCTTCTGATCATAAGGAGAACTCAGATACTGATAATAGGAAAAGAACATCTGGTAACCCTGAGCGGAAGTCACCCAGAAGGTCCCATGGCCAAAGGTAGAACATTTAGGCGATTTTAGTAGGATATTTGTCGGTGTTTCTGTTTGACTGTTTCTCAGTGTAAACACAGTAATAGTTTTAGGTTACTGTACTTTCTTTACATGTTAGCTTTATTGATTCCTTTTTCAAGTTCTCATAAAAAATATTGAAGGATATCTATTCGCAACTATTAACATGGAAAGACAGATTTCATTATTCCTTTTTCAATATTTGTGAGGACGGGGGTAATAATTAATCTTATTTGTATAATAATTTTTTGGAGGGGAAAGTCCTCTCCTAACTAATTAAAAATTATTAACCCCAAATTGGAGTTGAATGGAGGGTAATTATCCTCCATTTCCTTCCCTCCCATCGTCTTTCCCTCACTTCCCTTCCCCTTATATCCAAACATACCCTTAAAAGTATTTATGAGGGTTATTTTCACTAGGGTGTTCACGTTGGACTGGTCGGATCGAACCGCTTTTGACATGTGGATCCGATCCGATCCAATCCGGACGGATTGGATTGGATCGGGTGGTTGGATCATCCGACCAATTTTTTTATATTTTTTTTTCAATTTTTTATTTAATTTGAATCATTATATTTACAATTCATTTTAAAGCATAAAATAAGTTTTTTAGTATTTTTAATATTTCAATATAATATATTTTGAACTTTAAATTAAATTTAAAAATCAAAATTATTTCTATTTAAAAAAATAGGTCATTGGGTTAGATCGAATTCACTCGGATCAGAATTTTTCAACTTGTACTAGACTCGACCTTCGTCAGATCCTAACGGATCCGACCTAACTAAAAAATTGAACCGACTCAACTCAATTTGGGTCGGGTGATTGAATTTATCGAATCAGATTCTATCAAGTATAACTTTTTTTTTACATTTAAATCTAACTTATAAATTTTAATTTTCAAACTTATTTCGAATTTAGACTTCATTCAAAATTTTATTAATTTTAATAATTATAACATGTCATTTTACCCTTTCCTTTAAATATACAAATAATATTTTGTTCAAGATAATTAGTAATTATTAAACATGATTATTAAATATTTATTTGTATCATATTTTATTTTTTAAAATATTTTTATTGTATTAAAAATATGGATACAAATATTTGTTTATAATATTATAAAATAAAATTAATAGAATTTTGGAAGGTCCCATGGCCAAAGGTAGAACATTTAGGTGATTGTAGTAGGATATTTGTCGGTGTCTCTGTTTGACTGTTTCTCAGTGTAAACATAGTAACTTTACATGTTATCTTTATTGATTCCTTTTTCAAGTTCTCATAAAAAATATTCGCAACTATTAACATGGAAAGACAGATTTCATTATTCCTTTTTCAATATTTGTCAGGACGGTGCGGCTACATTCTTGCCAATTTTTCTCTCCTTTCTCTTAAGTATTTTGGAGGGTTATTATCGCTAGGGTGTTCACGATGTTGGACGGGTCGGATCGAATCGCTTTTGGCATGTGAATTTGATTCAATCCAATCAGTCCAAACCGGGTTGGATCAGATCGAGTGGTTGGGTCGCCCGACTAATTTTTTTTTTATATTTTCGTTTCAATTTTCTTTTATTTTTTATATTTAATATGAACCATTATATTTATAATTCATTTTAAAGCACAAATATGTTTTCTAATATTTTCAATACTTTATTATAATATATCTTGAATTTTAAATTAAAATTTAAAAATAAAATTATTTTTATTTTTAAACAAATTAGGTTATTGTGTCGGGTCGGATTCGCTCGGGTCGGAATTTTTCAATCCGTATCCGACCTTGGTCCGGTCGTGGCGGATCAGACCTGACTAAAAAATCGAACCGACCTAACTCAATTTGGGTCGGTTCGGGCGATTGAGTTTATCGGATCGGATTCTATCTTTTTTTTACATCTAAATCTAAATTATAAACTTATAAATTTTAAATTTTAAACTTATTTCGAATTGAGACTTCATTCAAAATTTTATTAATTTTAATAATTATAACATGTCATTTTACCCTTCTTTTAAATATAAAAATAACAATTTGTTCAAGATAATTACTAATTATTAAACATAATTAGCAAATATTTATTTGTATCATATTTTATTTTTAAAATATTTTTATTGTATTAAAAAGTATGGGTAAAAATATTTTTTATACTATTATAAAATAAAATAAATAAAATTTTGGGTGGAATTTGATAGAAGAGTTTAGTTGACAATTTGGTCTAAGTTTGAAAGTTAAATTTTTAAATTTATAATTTAGTATTAGATGTTGAAAATATTATAGTTGAGAAAGTGTTACTCCAAATAACTCGTAAAAAGATATCCAATTTTTATGTGTGCATGAGTTGCACTAGTGAAATGGATGGTAACGAGAGGAAGAGTAATAGATGATATATTTTTAAAATAAATTTTAATTAATTAAAGAAAAGTGAGATTTATTTTTATCATTTTTTAGAAAAATGTTATGTTTTATCATTTTTTAGAAAAATGTTATGTAAACAAAACTTTTATCTTTTCTTTAATTATTCTTATTTCCTCTCAATCTGAAAAAACACACTGAAATTGAGAAAATCACACTAGGGGACAAAAATATAATTGAATCAATTTTAAAAATGGAGAAATTTGTCTTTTGAAATAAATAGTTTACGTGTTTGTTCCCTTAGATGGGAAATTTGAAAATATAAGAAAAAAAATTGGAACTATTTATAGTTGTAGGCCTTTGTTTATTTAGAGAAATTTCTCAATGTTGTATACTTGTATAACAAAGGAACTTCTTTTCCGAAATGGTCACATAAGTATTTGAAAATACGATTTTCTTGACCTAAAAATATATTTTTTATATACAATTCTACGAAAAGAAAATAAATTATACAATTTTTCAAAAAATACATTTTTTTGAAATCATGAAACAACCACAACCTTAGATTGTTAAGATAACCAGAAACTAATCTATAAAAATAAATATGTTAATCATCATAAAAAGATCGCAAGTTACGCAGAAGTGCTAAGTAGGCTTTCCAATCTCTTTCTTTAACCAAAGAATGAATTTCTCTGTCCTTTATAATTTAAACAAATATGTCGCAAGAAAATATGTTTAAAATTTTTAACGCCGGTTTTTTTAAACTATTTTATTTCGTATCAAAATCATATCAAATAAAGATAAAATGATCATACAATAAATATTAAGATTTGAGGAGTGATAATTAGGGACCCAAAATAAAAACCCTAAAAATAGCAAAAATAAAATTAGGCAGAAAACGGAGAAACCTTCTATTTCCATAATTACTCAATTATTAAAATGAGTTAATATTATATTCACAAAAAAAAGAGTGCCTTTTTAGTTTCCTTTTCCATCTTTTGCTTTAAAAGTCGCGTTTATGGTGATGGTCTCATCGGAGACGTACAAATGCGCCACTAGGGTTTTAACCAATACCTTCGGACCTTCCACAACTCCGGACGACGGCGGCGGCGGCGGCGGCGGCGGCTTCGGGAGCGTCAACAACAGAGGAAGCATACTTCTTTCTCTCTCCTTCTCCGGCGCCCAAATCCGGTAACATACCTCTCTCTCTCTCTCTGGTTTCTTTCATCTATTGATCATGAAATGGATCTGAGAGCGTTGATCTACGACTTCTTGTTGTTGTTTATTTGTTAGTACGATCGTTCTGATCATTTCATGGATTGCTCTGTTTTCTGTAGGTGAGAAGGAGTCGTCATGGTGAGGCACAACAACGTCGTGCCGAATGGGCACTTCAAGAAGCACTGGCAGAGTTATGTCAAGACCTGGTTCAATCAACCTGCTCGCAAAACCAGACGGCGCAATGGTATGCATGCTGCCGATCCGCATCTGCAAGGGCATTTGATTCGGATGTGTTTTTTTTTTGTCTGTTCAATTGGTGTAGGAAATTAGTATTTGTCGTGCCTTCTTCTTCTTCATATACATATTTATACATGTTTCTGTAATTTGTGATGTCTTTGTGCAGCAAGACAGAAGAAAGCTGTGGAAGTTTTCCCACGTCCTACTGCCGGACCTCTTCGGCCGGTGGTTCAGTGTCAGACTCTAAAGTATAATATGAAACCTCGGGCAGGCAGGGGTTTCTCGCTTGAGGAGCTAAAGGTGACTTCTTTCTTCATTAGCTTCTGTTCTTTTATCTTTTTGTAATCTGTGTGATCATAGCTACTGGTGAATTTTGAGAAATATGAATGCATATATGATATCCCGTGTTCAGCTTTACATGTTTGGTCGCATTCAAGGTTCTTAAACTTGCAAGTTGAAGTCGTAAACTCCGACGATTTTAAGTCTCTAGAACACAAAACCGAGTTGCTTGGTTCAAAATCATTGTGTGGTAAACTTAGTAGACTCGCGAGTAGACACTCTGGTGCACTTGTTTGTAGACTCAAAGATTGCTGAAGTTACGTACTTAAATGAAGTTTGAGAGTATAAGTATAAAGAAAGATTATGTTTTAAGGTTTAGGTGAAGGCCTCTAAGCTTCTAACACATTCAATTCCTCTCTCTCCTCTACGATTTAAAGTCTTTGAACTTTGGCATCGAGTCATCTCAATCTTCCAAGCCAATCAATGGGGCATCTCAAACTAAGCAGTGGGACTTTTGGCCATCTCACGCCCAAGACTCGAGCAGCTTGAATGATCATGTATAGTGGCATTTCAAGGCATCCCAAACCGGTAGGCTGAGCATTGCGGTCAGGCAAGATATCTCCATACATGCAAGGAGGCGGCAAGCAACAATCTCAAGACCAGTTGATCTTCTGAGTTCTGAACCTTTCCTCTCAAATGCTCGGTCTATTTCATATGTTTTCTCTCTCTAATTAATGATTATGCAGAATGCACTTATGCTTTGATGATTTCTTTTTCAATCTATATTTTTTCAATGTATTATTTCTGCTTGAGTCATTGACTACTCAATTAACTCTAATTGTTTTAAATTAGGAACTCTTTAAAGTTTTAAAAAGCTTTAAAATGATGTATAAAAAACATTATGATTAAAATTCTTTAGGGTATAATAATTAATAAATAAAAATTCTTTAGGGTATAATATTTTTATATTTTTTTAATGTTGTATATAAACTCTATGAGTTTAAGTCTCGAGTTTACTGGATGTAAAATGAGTCTACGTAACCTCTCGAGTTTGAATACCTTAGTCACGTTGCTAACAATTAACAGATAAAAAGTTCACCTATGCTGATAAGCTGCTTTAGTTAATATGGAGGGGATTGTTTTTTTTGTGTCTGATAATAAGCTGAATCGGGTTTAATTTATCTGATATGTTCGTAGGACATTTGCTTGCTTTACATTGTTATCAACAAGTAAATGATTTATTTTCTTCGTCTCATGAATGATGCAGTCAGCAGGCATCCCAAAGAAGCTTGCCCCGACTATTGGTGTTGCCGTTGATCACCGCCGAAAGAACCGATCCCTGGAGGGTCTTCAGAGGAACATCCAGAGGCTTAAAACCTACAAGGCCAAATTAGTCATCTTCCCAAGGCGTCCCCAAAAGTTTAAGGTTTTGGTCTCTTCGGCAAATATTTTTAGTCATTTTAGCTGAATATGCACTTGGGAAATGCTGATTGATTTGTATCCTTTTCAGACTGGTGATTCTGCTCCGGAGGAGCTTGCAACTGCTACCCAAATCCAAGGATCATATATGCCAATTGCCAGAGATCAGCCTTCAGTGGAGCTTGTTGATGTAACCGATGAGATGAAATCATTCAAGGCTTATGCGAAGCTTCGCGTTGAAAGGATGAACCAACGGCAGGTTGGTCCCAGATTGAAGAAGGCTGCCGAGGCAGAGAAGGAAGAGAAGAAGTAGTAGGGGAGCTGCTCGGTTATGGTGTTAGAAGGTCTGCCTCAATGTTTATTTTTGAGATTTTGTTTCCAATTATCCTCCAATTTTTTTTAGCTTCTTACATGTCATTATGGAATCCAACTTAGCTCAATTTGGGTGTTTGCCTTGTAATCAGTACCTTTTCCATTGGATGAAGCTGCTGTTTATCTTTGTGTTTTAGCTACTACTTAATAGAAATGTTCTTGATAGTCATCTCTTGTAAGTTCAAATGAAGCATATTATTACTCATTAATCTCCAAAGGCTTACTCATCAGTTAAACAACCCCAACAAACCTTGGTGTAAGCGTTTCCTCTTATACAGTAATTAATCAGAGTTAGTGTTTAACACTAGATAGCAGCTATAAGTGTTCCCTTCTTTTTTTTTTTTTTGGGTCTAAAGGTAGAATCTCACTGGTTTCCAAGGCTACTAGCACCTAACTAATCCAGTGTTCGGATGGGTGCGGCTAAGATAAATCCTGGCCAAAGTGGTCTCTATGGGAATCGAACTCGGGGCTACTAGCACCCGTCCTTTCAGGGCACAGTCCCGCTAACCAACTGTGCCAACCACTCTATACTTGCAATTTTAATCAAGTTCCATCTCAGGATATCTTTCCTAACTTTTACAGGAGATGATCCCTTCTATCGTATTATGTTATATACTTGTCATATTAATTGGATGACCCAAAATAATACAATAAAGTTGTTATGATTATTAGTTGCAATACGGTCGCACTCTACTACGTTTTTTCAAACTTTTAAATTCTCTGACTCCGTGAAAATTTGTCGATCGCCATATGGTTGATATGCAATCGGAACTATACATGATCCACTGTCATGACCAGCTGATCATTCGCTTCAACGAATTGTCCAAATCCATCTGAGTAATCAATCATAAAGATAATATTTTGGGTTCAATGTAGGTGCTCCTTAGTTAAATAGGGAGCACCATGTTACCTACATCTTCAACCGTATGATGTTAGATTAACGGTGGAGATTAAATTTTTTCTCTTATTTTTTTTCTCTCTTTTAAATTAAGTCACCATAGATTAAAGATCCTACGGTTAAAATCGTAGGTAGCATGGTGCTCCCTACTTAAGTAGGAAGCACTTTCATTTTTTCCTAATATTTTATGATAAATAAGTATGGTAAATTCAATTAGAATAAACCTCATATAATTTATTATGATCATATATTTTATGATAAATAAGTATGGTAAATTCAATTAGAATAAACCTCATATAATTTATTATGATCATAATATTTTTGTTTAGAATTTTACTCATCTAATTGTTAGTGCAACTTGAGTTGAGAAATTAATATCACTTACTTCTTGAATATTGAGGTGACAACCGAAAAAAAAAATTCAAGCATCTTTATTTTTTTTCGATCCAACGACTCAACAACGACCAAATTTGGATGCCAAAAACGAGCTTTGATCCATCAATTTGAGTACGCTATGGACGCAGCTGTTCAACCTCCGACCTTCCAACTACACCACACAGAAATAAGGAGGAGACGTCGCCATGGTTGTTAGCAACAACAGCGACACAAATCATTCGTGAACCCCATGGAATATTTTGATCTCGTTATTAACGTCGAACCAGTGTTTTGTGTTAAAGATGGAAGGCATTTTATTACCAAGACAGACAGCTATAAATATCTCCACTTTGGTCGTCACTTGAAGCAGTGAGCGATCAGAACTACAAAAAAGAAAAATAAGAGAGTGAGAGAGAGAGAGAGAGAGAGAGTAATTCAAACCAGGAAGCAGGCGAGATGATGACTCAGGAGGTTAAGGCAACTCAGGAGGCTGTCAAGACTGAGGAGGTTAAGAGCCTCGAGGTATATATATATCAGTGCTCTCTCTCTCTCTCATCCATGTTTAGTTCTTCTTGCTCAACTGTTGTGACTATGATTTGAGTTCATGACTTGTTTCTTCTGTTTCCTTCAAATTTTTGCAGGATCATTTCGATGATGCTGCACTGAAGGTTTATTATCTACCTGAAAATACTAAGATTGAGGACAAGCTTGCCCTCTATGGCCTCTACAAGCAAGCAACTGTTGGACCAGTGAACACAAGTGAGCATCTGAATTTCCCACTTTTTTTTATTTCCCGTCACTTAAGGGATCGTTTGGATTGGGAATATAAGTTAAAGAAATAGACATAGATATTCCAACAAGTGAACGTATTCTATTATTAATTATGTTCTTAGGTTTTTTAAGAATAAAATTAATTTAATTTTATAAAGTATAGATAGTAATTTCACGAATTCGAGATGATTTTAAAAAATCAAAATATTGACAAAGTTATTTCTATACATGTTAATTTAATCTGGCATAGTCCAGCATTAAATGTTGTGGGTCCCATGGATTAACATTTGAGTCGTTTGGTTAAAAAGAGGGGAATAAGACTTTAATCATGTTCTTATTCCCCAACCAAACGGAGTCATAAAATAAGGTATTTAGCAGAATTTCGGGAATAACTCTATATTCCACCCTATATTTCTAATTCAAACCGGACCTAAATGAGCAATTTGATGAAACTTGTTTCTTTCGTATAATCCAGAACTAAAAATTTTGCTATGTACTGCATGTATCAACAGCTTTCTTATTTCTTCTGCCACTTTGCTCTTCTTATGCTACCTGCACATGTTTCATGCAGCTCGTCCCGGAATCCTCAACCCGAAGGACAGAGCCAAGTGGGATGCTTGGAAGGCTGTTGAAGGTTAATTTCTCGATTCATATTTCATTATTACATGATGTTTTGTATGTCTCTGAATTGTTTCACCTCTATCGAACATAAATATATGAACAATTCTGTTTGTTTACCAGCAAAGTCTAAGGAAGAAGCCATGAAAGACTACATTGCCAAGATCAAGGAGATCTTCTAATTAAAGCACGAAGTGGCGTTCAAAGTAGCTGCTTTAGGCTTTAGTCCATCAACTGTTCTATCATGGTTTTCCAGCTGCTATTAGCCTATTCATTATATTTTGCATTTTGGATAATATTTTGTGTTGGAGTGTCGTGGTTACTATCTACTACTTAGGTATAATGAGTACTGTTGTCGTGGTCTTAAATTGTATGCATGCATAAGTTGAGTTGAGTGCTGGTCGCTCATCTTTTAGTTCCTGTGTTGCTTTCGAGGTTTCGTTGTATCGTCCAAGTGTTTGATTAATACTATAACATATTGTGCTACGTTTATAATTTCACTCCAGCAATGTGCCCTAATTGTCATCAAGTGTGTGATCATTGAAAATTTTGATGTAACCCGAAATATAATATATGGATAAGTAAGAAAGATAATTAATTATTAATATGAACGACATCGAAATTTAAGCTCAGGATCTTTAATTTAATATCAAGTTAAAGGACCTTTATGATATCAAGTTAAACTAAGGGTTTATTTGTTTTGCTGTAAATGAATTTACAAGTAAATGGAATTACTGTAAACGTAAAAATCATGTTTGGTCAGCTGTAAAATCAATTACTACATGTAACTCCCTTTACAACATTGGAAATCAACTACAAGAAATTGCAATTATATCAACAATAAAAAATAAGAAAAATAAAAATAAAAGAAGAAAAAAATAAAAAAAAATAAATTTCACTTATATTTCACTTAATTAATTATCTATTAATATATAATAATATTTTATTTTATTTTAACTAAACACTTACATCAAACTTTTAAATTCAACCAAACAACGTAATTGATTTTCCAAAATTTTATTTACATCTATCGAAATCAAAGAAAAGTAACTCCCGTAAATACGAATCATATCAGAATTTCTAACTATAATTATTTACATTCTGAAATCACAATCATATCAAACTAAACTATCCTTTATGTGCTACTAAAAATCTTAAAAGCTTAATATTTAAATTAAATATGCTATCGATAAAAAGAACATTTTTATATTAAAATAACTATGTGAAAGCCGAACAATTACAAGTTAAAATGTGGCAGTTTTCTATTTTACCACAAGCTGTCAGATGACATCTCAGATTTAGTGCTCAATGAATTAATGACTGCCACCGGAATCGAACATCGTTAATGCAAAATCTACTAGACTTGTAAACATTATGATTAGTCAGGGAATTAAAAAATTCAATTGAAAAATGGTCATTTCTTCCAACAAGAAACTTCACTATCACTATAATTCATGCCTAGGTGAATCTCTTTATTCATGCTTTAACTCAATTTGATCGAGCAAACTTGAGGATAACAACATATACTGATTATGAGAAGGCAAATTCAACCTTGTAAAAGGCCATGCAAAGTTCCAAATAAAGATGCATTGATGATGTGCTTGAACTTTGGTACAGAAATTGCCATATCAAAAGCCAGAAACATAATTGTGCACCATATGTACAATTTTCGATGGCTTTTGCAAAATGAATGTTTCAAGACATTTGACTTCAGGCAGAAGAAGATAAAAAAAGAAAAGGATTCCGGCTCTCTTATATGAAGATTTCTGACGATTGGCTCTTGGAATGTACCAAGTGAGGATAACATGTTGGATGTGTTGCTGTACAACTAATTACTCCACTATACGTTCAGATATTGAGGAAGTTAAGATTCCGACCGATAAGTATACTACTACATCATCTCACAAAAGGATATGGAGATAAATAGTAATCCCTCGTGCGTGAGGCACCATCCCGCGCCAAGATGCCTTCCAAGTCGCCCATAATCCTGGCCAACCAAATCTCCAAGTTTCTCTGAATTTCTTTGAAATTGTTCCTGATTGATTCTAAACATTTCTTTGTAGTCAACTTGGCTTGTGCTGTTAGTTCATCCCCCAAGTAACTCTTTGCTTCTTCAGCTTGCAATGTACCCAACTTTTGTCGTGTTTCAGTAGCTCGATGTTGAAGTTGAAAAGCTTCAAGCAAGAATTCAGTTTGTCTTTGTGTACGAAACTCAGGGCTCAGGTTTGCATCACAGGGGTCACTGACTTGCTGAACAGAGAGCAGAGCAATAGTGAGAAAGTAAAATAAAGGTTTCTTCCATATATGTAATCTCGCCAAACTCTTCCCTCACCACCCGACAGAAAGAGAAACAGCATAAAATATATTAGACCAATAATAGTAAAATATTTGATAGATTACATAAAGATAAGGTTCACCTAGTCTATGGTCAAACACAGGGAAATAGAATATCACTTAGCAGAAGCCAAACTTAAGGAAGAAAATATAAAAACATTATACTATTTTGTGCCTAAACATGAGATGGTAATAGGCTGGATAAGATCGTTATCCACAAAAAACTCCAATATCCATCTAGCAGTATCATATATTTTAGTCTCCATGTAATAGCATAAAGGAGTTAGACTGTTTGACCTTCATCGATGATATAAAAAGGCAATAATATAGTTAAAGATATTCAACTTTTGTCTCAAGCCTTACACCAGTGTTTACAGTGAAAAAATATGTAAGGTATTACAATTTCCCTGGATCCTTTTTTAAATTTGCAATCTGACTTTGAAAGTAGAAACTGTTTTACCAAATACTCTATGCTATTTTCTGTTACGCCCCGGAATGCCTTCTACCAATCTTAGAGCATGGAACTCTATTGTGATTCTCTACATATATGTGACACTATTTATTTTCATAGATTAGGAATAGGTACACAAAGAAAATGAAAATAAAGCACCTCAAATTCAGGAGGTCTGACATACCATTCTCCGGCACAAATCGTCAATCTTTCCTGAAAGAGACTGGTATCTCTTAGCTTGTTTCCTTAACAATGATGGAAGTTTGGACGAATTTCCTTTCCCAGCCTTCTCCAAATTACATAGTTCCAGATCAAGCATCTTAAGCTTGGAGGAGACACCTGAAGATTCACCATTTACCTTCCATGGGCATTCCCTCCTGGAAGAATTTTTTTTTATCTTCATCTATCCGATCATAGTGTTAGCTTGACAAAATGGATTTAACTATGTTATTTACCTTGATACAAATTGCTTCACATTGTTCAGAGATCCATGAGAGTCATGCTGCATGTCCTGAATGAAAGAAATCATAGATTATAAATAACTCTTAATCTTTGACTAGATAAGAAATGTAGTAAAACCTCTAGTGATATGTGGGCAAGAGGAAACTTTAATTTTGCGCCAGATCAGTCTCCTATTAACTTGAACTCTTTCTAGTGTAATTAAGTCAGTTATTACAAGTCAAACAGCATGCTTTCTTTAATTGAGCAACAAAAAATCTGCTGTGCACTAATATACAATTATGCATTTATATCGTGAAAAAAAATCTTCAAAAGATCAACTCAAAATAAAAACATGCAAACTTAAAGTACTCTTTCGTTTAAAGGGAAGATTAAAATTACCAAGCGATCAGAATTGCATATATAAAAGAACAAGAAACATTCAACATTACTAAGTTTCTACAAAATTAAAAGTAGTACTAAAGGGAAACCGCCCACCAAAATCCTCTGTTAGGCTTTTAAGAAGGGCTAAGATCAATTACTGACATTGAAAGTTAATGACAATAGAGAATTGCAGGCAAGTTATAGCCTCAACTGTACAAAGTAAATGCATTCAGGCACTTGATAACCTTAACTGTACAAAGTAAATGCATTCCTCGATATGAAGGCATTCAACCAACCCCACATAACTATTACCACCTAGACATGCAATTTAGGATATGGCCGAGAGTTGACAGCACTTGCGCAGCAAATATTTACAAGAAAAATGGACAAGAAAAACTAAAAAGTCTGTGATAGAAGAGCATGTCTAGTGATGCAATCCATAGTCTTCCATTGTGTTGTAACACCACAAGGCATCATACAAAGTTGTTCCTACCAAGCGTAGACAATGCCAATTAAAAGAAGCACATAGCAGATGTTGCAAGCCTCAAAGGAGTCGTCATAAAGGTAGCTGCTTGTTAGGGCACACAATTAGTACCAGTTAAGCAAAACAACAAATGGCTCGTTAGCAATTACATGGCTACATTGAGTTTGTATACCTGCCATCCCTTCGACCTGTCCGTCCACAATTTCGAATCAATCGCAGCCTGCGGCAGGGGCGGGGCCATGAATTCCCTTCCGATCCCGCCCTGATGAGCGAACAGTGCCGCTGCCATTTCCTCCAACTCCCCATAATTCCTCTCTGAGAAGCATTCCTCCAGCACCGGATCCAATCCCGCTTCCCTAACCCTCGACAAATCACCACCACCACCGTTCTCGTCCTCCTCCTCTTCCTCCTCCGCTGCCGCCGTGGAGGACGACGAAATGCCCACAACCCGTGCGCCGCCGCCGTCTTCGCTTCCGGCCACCACCTCCTTCTCGGCGAACCCGTCGCCTCCCCTCGCTCCCACTCGCGCCTCCACCTTCCGCGCCATGAAGTCCAGCATTTCCTCCCGCTCCGCCACCTCCCGCTCGAGCCGCTCGACGGCGGCCCTCATCTCCGCCTCCGAACTCTCCACCTCCCCAATCCGCGCCTTGAGTTCCGCGATCTCCCCGTCGGCGGCGTCGATCCGGGCGAGGAGGCGCTTCTCCTCCTGCTGCCACCGGTTGCGGTGGCTGGCGAAGATCTCCGCCACCCGGGCGTTGGCCTTGGCGTCCTCCTTCCGCCTCGACCGCAGCTGCCGCAGCTGGTCCTCGGCCTCGAACAGCTTCATGGCCAAGATCCGATTCCGGGACTGCAGCGAGGGCACGTAGGATGCAGCCGTCTCAGGGAGGAGCCCCAAGAAGAGACCGAAGCTGAGGCCCAAGTAGGAGGAGAGGAGAGAGCCGAAGTGGTCGCCGACCTCCAGCGTATCCACCGGCGACGTCAACGCCGTCGCCGGCGGCGGCGATGTGGACACTTCGGCCGCCATTGGCGCTGGTGCGAGCTTTGAGAAGTGGACTAATAAACAAAAAACCAAGTGCTCTTGTGGGCGGCTTTTTTAGAAGAAGGCCATTTGTTGTCGCTTTTGACGACAATGCCCTTAATCGTTCGAGATAATGACGGGGGAGTCCTTGATTGTTTGAACGGTGTGATCGACCGGTTTCGATGCAAACAAAAATATGTAATAATTACCACGTACTATTTTTATTTTATTTTATTTTATTTTGACCATGCACTATTTTATTGTTGAAGCAATAAAAAAGCATTGTGATATGATGATTCCTGACTACGGCTGAGCAAGATTCGGAACGATTCGATTATTTCGATCTGATTTGATCCGAATTTTTAAGAATATTTTCGGTCCGAAATATAATCGGATCGAGATCGAGTCTGATGAATCGAAAATTTGGCACGATCCGGGTCCGAATTTAAGACATCCGAATTTATTTTCGATCCGATTCTCTTATATTATAATATATAAATATATTATTTTATATATGTATGTAATATTTATATATTATATTATAACTTTTTTTAAATATTTAACATATAATATGATTTTATTACTAATGCATAATATAAAAAGAGTTTATAGTTATTAATAATTAATATTAATAAATATTAGAATTTTTAACTTTATTTTTATATAATAAAAAAATAAAATTGGGTCACCGGGTCGTCCCGATTTTATTTCCGATTAAATCGGGACGACCCGGTCCCGGATCCGGTCGGAACCGAAATCGGGTCCGACTCCAGGTCTCTTTTCTTGAGACCCAAGCAAAACCGAGTCGGAACCGAGTCAGGGGTGATCACAAATTAGTTAAAACTATGATGGATCAAACTCTACTTGTGGATCGGTTGTACTATGTGTCGCTCGAGTTAGTGATTCGACACCGCTTTGATGGCAAATGAAATCAATTCATATGAATATCAAAAGAAAAAAATAAGATAAAATGTATTTATTTAAGAGTTTAATTATATTATCTACATCATTAACCGTACGATACGACGTTAAATTTATGGAGGATATTAAATTTTTTTTCTTCTATTTTTTTCTCTCTCCTAAATCAAGTCATCACAGATTAAAGATTCTACGGTTAAAAATGTAGAGAGTATGAATAGAGAGCATTTCTATTTTTTCTTTTATTTAATTCTTATTATAAAAGTTTTTTATACTATATTTTTCGTTAAATAGGGAACACCTTCATTTTTTTTATTTAATTTTTAACAAATTTTTTATACTATATTTTTCGTGAAACGACAAGAAAAACTTTTCAGAGGGTGTTCTGACCCAATAAATAAAATCAGATGGTGATGAATTTATCGAGTTATCATAATACATTTTCCTCATATTCAAGTCCAGTTCATGTTCTGTAATTTGGGTGCTGAAGCCAAAGTGAGATATGGTAGAAAGTTGCACTTTTTAAGCCCTGTCTCCATCTTTTTTTGTCAGCTTCATAAGAGAGACAAAGCGTTGTCAAATTTTATGCTCAGCCCTTCATCATGGTTTAGCCTTTTGTTTTGTCATGAAACACTCGTTAAAAATTAATCCATCCAAGTCAAAAAGTGAATAAAATGGTGTTGGATTCTCTGCCTAAGACAGAAAAAGGGAAAAGAAAAAAAAAAAATTCTCAATCATATTTAACATAAAAGTTTTTATACAACGGAATCAGAACAAAAACAATAAAGAACCAATATATATATATTTATATATATAAGGAAATTATTAAAAATTGAAGAAGTTTAAATATATATAAATAGATTATTAATAAAAAACATTAATAAAAAATTAAATTTAGAGTTATTAGTTAAAATTATTTATTCATTTAACACCTAGATAATTTTACTATAACTTTAATAAAGATATTCTCTAGTTAAATATAGAGGAGTATCTATCTTTTCAATAATAGTAGAATATTAAATTTATGATGGATATTAAATTTTTTTTTCTTAAATATATCTATCGCATATTTAATATCATACGATTGAAAAAGATAGTTAATATAATATTTTCTAGTTATCTAAAAAGTATCTCTATTTTTTCTTAATATATATACATGAAAGGTTAGGAAAATATGGATTTTCTTTAGAAAAAAATAAAGAAATAGAGTAATATGTTATCTAATTTTTTAACAGTAGAATATTACAAAAATTGAGTTATTAAAAAATATAAATTACGGCAATTTAAAATTGTAATAATTAAAATGATCAGTTTATCAGAATCAGGAGTTACCTCAAATTTCGTTTTTTCCCCTTTTTATTATCATTTGTATTTTAAACTCAACTCCTCTTTGGATTTGGTCCAAATCTATTTGTATCCGAGTAGATATGGACACTTTTGTGCAGAGTGTAATGGTAACAAGACAAATAGATGAGACAAGAAGCAGTTCCAAGGCGAACATTTTGGAGATTGAATCAGAAACCATAATAAAGACTGCATCATAAAAGCCCAATTCCAGCACTCGGCTGTGATTTCTATAATTTGAATACAGAACTGCTAAAAGTTAGTATTACTTTTTTTTTCTGGAATGACACAGATTGCTGCAAGTCCTTGTTCCATGTATTTATCAAACTAAAGAGTATTATAATTAGTACAATCACACCAAGGTTCGAGTTTAAGCTGCTCCATGTTTCAAGTTAAATTTTTAAATAAAATAAATATCTGTCTTAATAAGATATATAATTCAGAAAAAGAAATCAAGTGCCGTCTTCTCTTCTCATTAGGACTGTGCAAAACTGAATTCGAATAGGATCACCCCTGATTCAGTCCCGATCTGAATTTGAATTCAGTTCTGACTGAGTCCGGAATCATGTCATTCCAACTTAATTAAGAATAAAATCGAGACGACCCGATTGACCCGATTTTATTTTTTATTATGTAAAAATAAATTTAATTTTTTTAATATTTATGAATAATAATTATTTATAATTATAAACTCTTTCTTATTATACAATTAGTAATAAAATTAATTTATATGTTAAATATTTAAAAAAATTATAATATAATATATAAATATTATAATATATTTATATATTATAATATAAGAGAATCAGATCAGTTTCTTAAATTTGAACCAGGTCACGATTCTAATCGGATCGAATTTTTGAGTCATAGAATCTCGTCTCGATCTTATTAAATTTTAAATTAAAAATATTTTAAAAAATTCGAGTGAGATCGGATCGAAATAATCACTCAGTAGTGAAAGGCGAAAGAACAAGGGCCCGTTTGGTTGGTGGACTAGTGTTGATAGATTAGACTATTTTAATCCAATAGATAGTCTCAAAGTCTTAATCCACCGGGAATAACTCTATTCTTGAGTGGAGATGAATTTTGTTACTCTCTACTTTTTCGACTGTACACACATTAAATACCGTGGGGCCCACATAGAAGAATAAAGGTTATTTGATTAAAATTTGGGAAATATGACTTTAATTTTAATCTTATTCTCCAACCAAACTGGGCCAAGAAGATTAATCCTTCTTCATATCCATTGCCACTGTAACCAGCTGCCAGAGCAATAAGGAGAGCAGTCCATTTCATAATAAATGGCAGCATTTATTGGTGCGCATCTACCGGAGCCGAAACGCCATCATCGCCATTACCACCAACCAGTACAATAATGGGGGAAAAATTTAACCGTAACCACGAAGTTTAACCATCAGTAGTTTCTGTAGCTCGAAGCACAAGAATTCGTACCTGGCAGCTGCTGCCTGCTGCTGCTACAATGGCTGCAGACCATCCATCACATCGTTTTTAAATCATCCATTGCCATTCCCCCCTGAATACCATGCCATTGTGCCGTGTTCCTACCTCCAAATCCGATGCATTGACAGGGTTTAGGACGTGCGTGACACCCTGCATCGGCCATTAAAGGGATAACAGCAGCAGCTGAGCAGTGACCAGGCAGCAGGGCAGGAATCCATGGAAGGCTTGAGGACAAAACTGTGGAAGTCCTGGGGGCTGTACAGTGGTTGTGTCCCGTTGCATGGCACAGTCCACGTCAAGTTGCCATCGGCGCTGCTGCCTTTTATTTTTGCACAGTTGCATGCGCCCCCCTCGTCCAGTTGCATGAACTTGTTGTATTAGGAGTTGAGATCGACCGGTAAGTTGCTCCTTCTCGTTTAAGCAGGTCTCAAGTTTGAATCACTACGTAGAATAATTTTCGTTAGGAGTTTTACCTGCACGCGATCCGGAAGGACATCGGAATAGTCGAACTCGATGATGGGCCGAAACTCCAACCTGTGGCCAGTGCGCATGATTGTTAGCACCGCGTGAGTTGAGGAATCGGCGCCGCTTTCCGAACACTGAGGTGACAACCGAAAAAAATATGAATATATTGAACATTTAAAAGGTTCATTCAGTGTGTCATCACTTTCCTGATCAGCAAGATGGACAATTTGTTCCAAGTTTTTTCTTGTGAAGGAGAAACCTCTTGGCTGCAAGAGAAAAGTAGAAGGAAAATTCTTAATCATCCTGAAACATCATCTAAAAAATCTTCTAAATACTCACATGCAATAATCACTTCTAAAAATTAATAAAATTATCATCCATATATATTATTACCAGGGATTAGAAAGAGTTTTTAAAAAAAAATTAAGAGGATATATAAGGATTCCAAGTAGAAACCTTCTTTCAATTGGAAACAATGTGATCACCATGGACCACATAAGTCATTTCGATAGGCATATCACGAGAACAGTAGCTACACATTTGCCCTCCCGTGAAGGCAGTAGCAAAATGAGGCAGACAACAAGACATACATGCAATTTATGTTATTTTTGGTGAATTATAGTTTACAATTTTAAGTGATTTCTGTGAGAGAACTCCACCAGGGCTCCCTAACACAGATTGGTTGCTAACAAAACTCACAAAATACAAGCGTTCGTGTCAGAGAACAGATTTCATAAGCAACCAAACCTTTCTGGGCCAAAAGTTTTTTTTTTCCCAAAATATTTTGCTGATTCATTCAATTCATGTTGCAGGACACAAGTGGAATTGTACATTAAGCACTGCAATTGAATTGCATGTTACAACCAAACCAACAACTTTGCACAAGTCGGTACAGCAGAACCGTACAGTGAATTTTACAGAGGATCTTACTCCAGTATGATGATTGACTAAGCAAGCAAATAACAAGACAACACACGTCTAATTGGAACAAAATGATGCACTAGTGCAGTAGTGTTGTACAAGAGCACAAGTAGATTGCACATACTCGAGGAGGTCTCTGATAGAAGATCAAATTTCAGCTACCACAGCTGCTGGATCGTTGGCGCTCGTCTCCTCATAGTCGTCACGTTTCTTGGATTTCTCTTTCTCGATTAAGTATTGCCTCTCAACCTCAGGCATAGCAACCATCATGGCGCGCAGTCTGGTGTTCATCTCATCCACCTTCTGCATGAGCCTGTCGTTTGTGAACAAGCCGACGCAGACGTTGGTGATTGTCTCCCAGCTTTCTGTGATGGGTAAGATGATGATCACTAAAGACCCAACAGTTCCCCACACAATGGCTATGACTGCCCAAAACGTGAAGTATCCTTGGCTGAATCTCTCTGCGCCAAAAAAATATGAACATTTCAGAACTTGAAATATATTATCTACCAAAAAAAAACACCTTCATGCAAACTTTCATATATAGTTCCAAACAAATTTACGGACTGCCTTAAGAAGCTACCAAATAATATGTAATTGGTTGGCTAGTAAGCAAAAGACCTCCATGGCATAGACAGAAGAATACTAGATCAAGTCAAGAAATTGTCTGATAGAAGTTCAAGTTTAATTACTGAAAATGTTTAAAATGAAAAAAATATTAATGAAATTGCTCTTACTTGCTGGAAGTGAAAGCAATGGCCATATTATCACAATGATAACTGTAAAAGCAATGCCCCGATTCAAAATCCAAAACTTAGCTCTCATCAGGTTTTCTTCTTTGAACTCTTCATCTGGCAGGTGGCTCTTTATTTTCTCAACCATCGTGATTTGTCTGGTTGTTTCCCAGTTATAATTCTGGGGCGACAGATAACTACAAACAGCATGCACAAACCCTCCACTCAATATAGATACCAGATTGCCTGCAAGCATGGGAGCATTCTGGCCAGTAGTGTGAAGATTGATCTGGCCATATTCAATTTTTGCAACTGTTAACCATGTAATTATTCCCAATATGCAACCAACAATTGTTCCAAGAATGGCACCGATGGCGTTTGCTTTTCTCCACAGAAGCATGAAAGCTACGGGCATAACAGCTGAGCCAATAATGACTCCCATGGCAAGATACATCCAAGCCAGGGAAACACCAACTTTATTTAGAATCACAGCCAGGAAACCCATGAATAATCCAAAACCAAGGATTACAAACCTGGATACTTTTAGGATTTGTCTCCCAGTTGCATCAGGATTTATATATGTCCTGTATATATCATATGTGCACAAAGAAGACACTGCAATAAGCTCAGAGGATCCAGCAGAAGTCACAGCCCTGCAATGAGCCGTCAACTGTTAGCATACGTCACAAATTTCAATGTGATTGTGATGGTTTCTATTTATATAATTTTGTTGCAAACTATTAGAAGAAACACATGTAATTCAAATTTTAACAACTAAACTCTTCAAAACTCACATAAAGAGCATGGTGAGCAAGAGTACAGATCCTGCTTTTCCCATCAATGCTACGGCTGTGGCAGGAGGAACAAGACCCTTGGCTGCCTCGTCTGCAGTTAATGGAAGGTCAAGAGCGAGTGCACCTAGACCCAACGATGTGGCCAAAGAGAAAGGTACAGCAAACCATACAAGGCCACCCAGCAAGTATCCCTTGTGCGTCGATGACGGCCGTGCAGCTATTGCACTCAACCAATATCCCTGCTCAATTGCGCATATGAGATCAATTCATATTAAGCTTTATCCATCAGGAAAGAAACCATGTTCCGAGAGAAATCAATGGCATCATGGATTAAAAAATTGAATAGAGATGATTCATTGACTCACATTATCTACGAACACAGTTCCAAAATTTCCAACAATGTTTATGATTCCGAAAACAAGGCCACCTGAACTTAACATGGTCAAGTAGGAACCTTTGTAGTTTCCACTCACTGGTCCGCAGGCTTGGTCGCCATGCGTGATGGGATATTTGCACCCTCTGCTAGAGACCTCCAAAAGATGGTTGAACACAACTTTTGGGCTGCCGAGCTTACTACTGGTAACATAAACCAAGTAAACAAATATGACCAACACGACGTGCACTGCACAAAATTAAAATCCAGACGAGCGATAAGAACTAGAAGTTATAGAGAAAACCTGTCCAAAACTTGCATTGATAACCAAAGATAAGAACTGTGCAAATGTCTTGAATGTCGATAAATTAGACATAATTTACCTATTACTGAATGGATGTAGCTCGCCAAGAAGGTGGCCTTCAATCCACCAGCGAGCGTGTAGACTATGACGCCAAGAGGGATCAGAAAGCTTGCAGCGTAAATGTTCACCCCAGTGAGGGCGTTAACCACTGCAGACCCACCGAGGAGCAGCATGGCGGTCACAATTATGTTGGTCATGAAGCAGAACACGAGGAACACGATATGTGCAGCAGTTCCCCACCTGCACAAGCACAAAGCTCGATTATATGTATGGTGCATAAAACATAGCAACGCAAGATTACAAGTTGCGGAATTGGGCGAGGATTACCTCGCTCTGACAATTTCACAAACAGTATGCGCCCGTGGAGCCTTTCTTTTGATCTCAATCGCCATGATGCCGAACAAAAACAGCTGCTCACTCAAATCTCAATTTTGTAATCAAATGAGAAATTTATCATAATTTTGTAGGCATAATTGGTGAACAATTGTATATACCTGGATGGTAGCGCCACTGGCGTACCAGAAAGGGCCGCTGACTCCATACTCCCAGGCGACGTTGGAGCTTTGCAAGATGGTCGCAGCCCAAGTCCACTGTTGCCATACATAAGAACCGCATTATTATGCCATACATAACAACTGCACGCAACCTGTATGTTATATTACCTGTGAGACGATAACGCTGGCGATGAGACCGGACTTGACGCTGCGGTTGGCGGTATTGAACCACTCGGAGGTGTGACGGGCTCCCAAGTACCTCTTCTCCACCCACACCTGTTCAAAAGCTTACAACAAGAATGTTAATCCCATTTTGTCCACAGCAAAAAAAAAAACATATTTTTCTTCAAAAAAGATCTCTGATGAGATGAGATGAAGAAGGCGAACCAGGAAGGAGGTGAAGATGGCGAAGAAGGCGCCGAATCCGAGGATGATGGCGTAGCCGACGCCCTGGTCGAGCACTGCCTTGCCTCCAAAGAAGCTGCTCTGCCTCTCGCACAGCCCCTTGCCGTTCAAGGAGTAGTAATCTTGGCCGAACTCAAACGTCGAGCAGCCATGATGATGCGAAGAAGTGGAGGACGCCATGGGAGCAGAACTGCTCTGTCTTCTTTCCTCCTGCGCTTGCTGAAATGGTATTTGCAGTCAAGTCGAGAAATTTCACCACCAAGTCGAAGTATCTGCTGCAAGTCAAGGCGGCGTCAACGCTGTGTTCGTCTGTGGATTCCATAGGTTCGGGCGTCGTCATCAGAGACAGCGTAGTTTTCTACTGCTAATTTTATGTGAGCGGGTCCATGGTTGAATTAATGGTGAGTGCTCTGTTTACACAACTTAATTACTCTGTTTTTTTGGTTCTAGTTTAACTCTGTTACACAAAGCTACTCTCCTATTTTTTGTTTTTTTTTTTAGTTTATGGTCGACTTGTAACGCTTCGAAAATACGTCCAACAAACTGATATTCGTCACGTGTACGAACGATCTCTGCGATACTATAAGATAATAAACTTGACTTGACCATGAACAAACGTGATCAATACATAGAAGAAGAGTAATTTTCTTATATAGTCTCTTAATTTTGCTCGGATCTCATTTTGGTCCTCGAATTTTAGTTTGTAACAAACTGATCTTTTAACTTTGCAACTTACTCATCGAATGTCCCTTTACCTAATATATAGCATATTTTTTTTGTTTTCTCTCCACGTGATAAAGTCACGTAAGTAAAAAATCAAATTAAAAATATTGACATGAAATTTAAATATTTTTTGAATAGTCTCTTAACTTTAGTCAGTTCTCATTTTGGTCTCCTAACTTTAAATTATAATCAAATGGTCCCTTAATTTTAGTTTGTAACTAATTAATCCCTCAACTTTATAATACGATCACCGAAGATATCTTTTATCTAAAAATATTTGTTTATCAATCTTTTATCCACGTGAAAACATAAAAATCTATATTTCTTATATCTACATTATTACATGTATTCGTGAGAATACGTCAACACAAGAAATATTATTACTTTTTATCTCCTACAAGAGTAATTTTTATAATTTTTATTCAAAAAATAGATATCGACCGCCATCAAATTTCACTAGTACGT
Source organism: Pontederia paniculata (assembly GCA_001647135.1). Lineage (NCBI taxonomy): Eukaryota > Viridiplantae > Streptophyta > Magnoliopsida > Commelinales > Pontederiaceae > Pontederia > Pontederia paniculata. The sequence goes on from LTAE01000013.1 coordinate 40,637, forward strand.
GCATCTTTCTCCCAAAACTTTGATGACGGCTGACCTTCCTTTTTTATGTGAAATTTATAAAAAATATTTACTTTTGGATGAGATGAAAACTAACAATATTTCATATTCATGTTATTCTCACATATACATACAACAACATACACACAAAAAATATTAATGTCCACATTATTATGTGGAAAAAATTTGATAAACCAATATTCTTATATAAAAGGGACATTCAGCGAGATCATTTAGTTACAAACTAAAATTAATGGACCGTTTGGTTACAATTTAAAGTTAGAGGACCAAAATGAAAACTGAGTAAAGTTAAGAGACTATTCAAAAAATATTTAAATTATAGATCAATATTTTTATTTTTTATTTTTTTGCTTACGTGGCTTTACGACATGGAGAGAAAATCGGAAAGGTCTGTCATCTTAGGTAAAGGAACTTTCGACGAGCAAGTTGTAAAGTCAAAGGACCAATTTGTTACAAACTAAAATTCGAGGACCAAAGTGAGATCTAGACAAAGTTAAGGGACTAACGCGAAAATTACTCCATAGAAGAAAAAAGACAAATCAATCAAATTGACAAGCATAAGATAAAAATCAGCGAAGAACTCATGAGATATTGACATATGAACAAATCAACGAAAGACACATAAACTTAATTAAAAGATGACATAATCCAAGATTTGAACTTTAAACATATAACTTATTTATAAAAATCACTAGACATTAATGAAATATACATACTCTTGCCCGAAAAGACGATACATATCACAACATGATAGAAAAGGAAAAGATAACAATATAACTTGACTTTAAGATAATCCATACTTAATCATATGCTTTAGTCATCATGAGCAACGTCATTCTCATATAAGCATCAAAATTATTTCTTACCTGCGGGATCCGAAAGTAAGGGACTTTTATCTCATTAGAATATGTAAAAGTTGAAGTTATGAATAAACTTTTAAAATATATTATATTAGAAACAAATAATATAAAAATATATTAATAATATAAACTTAATCATAAATAAGAATCTATTTATTTCATTTATAATTATATTATATAATAAGTTATTATTTATGTTAATATAGTAATTAATTATTTTTATTAATTAGTTAATGATATTATATAATATCACTAATAAATGTATTAATAATAAATCTCTATTTTTATTTCATTTATACTTATAAATTTAATTATTTACTATTTGTGTACTATAATAAATAATCCTTATTTGATGAATTAATTAATTAATCAATAATGCAATATAATATAGTATTATTTATATTATCACATAGTATAAATTAATTGTATGTCTAATTATAAATATATTTATAATCGGTGATTAAAATAAATATAATATCATGTGTATAGAAAAAAAATAAAATATGATTAAAAAGAAAAAAAAAGTGAAATAGAAGATATTCTTGCTTTTGAGAAGAATAAAAACATGAAATATATAGTTAAAATATGTGGTTTTATATTTTTTGAATTTTTTTAAAAAATATTTTTTTATTTTTATGGGTGTTTAACATTATTCTCAGAATAATGAGTTATATTTCTATTTATTTCCAAATCAAATGACACATTATGAGGGTCCACGTAATCTTTAAGTTGTCCACACCTAGAAGAAAGAAAATGTGATAGAGGGAAAAAAAATGAGGTTCTGTTATTTGATTTTTTTTATAACGAAATTTTAAATAATATTTTAGTGAGATTATTCTGACATTTGAATAGTCTAATTCTCTAATTCTATTACAGTTGATATTTAATTGAAGATCTAATGTCCCAATGAACTTCATTTTTGTTGAAAATTAAATGAAAAAGACTTAGAGAGTAACTTCAAAAGTGAAAATTTTAAAATATTTATTGTTTTTGACAAAAGAATAAAAGGATCGAACACTTTATAAAATTGAATCACAATGCTGCTCTGAAGAAGTGATTTTTTTTCTTTTATTTCCATTTGTATTTTAACTCAACTTCTCATGATCTTGCTACAAAATCTAATTATATTCAACCAGGATATGGACATTCTCACGTAGTGTAAGGGTAAGAAGACAAATAGATTAGACAAAAATCAATTTCAGGAGATTGAATTAGTAATCACAAAAGCTACATTTGGGAGAGCTTTTTTTAAAAAAAAAACATAACTTACTTTATGGTATTTCAATGTTTGATGCATAAAATTTGAGTTATTTTTATGTAAAATTCCTGTTAAAAATAATTATTTTTTAATTACTTTTCTTAAAAACTAGCTAATCATCTTGTGATTAAAAATAGTGTGATACAAAATAATCAAGCTTTTCTTTACAATTTTAGATTTTTCAGAATGCAGTTAAAGATTGCATCGTAAAATTAAGTTGATTGACACATATAATTAACATGTCTATATTCAAAGTTAAGAGATCGAAAGTGAGTAACTCCGAGTTAGATCTTCGGAGTCATTAACTAAGATTTATCTTGCTCTTGTTCGAACATCGAATTAGTCAAGTGTTAGTAACCCTAAATATCGACGAGTCTAAATTGAAAAAAAAATTGCATCATAAAACCATCAGCACTCGGATGTTCTCCAAAGACCACCAGTTACCAGTATCCTGCTATTAAACATGTCCCAAGTTTTTGCTGTGATTTCTATAATTTGCTGCTAAAAGTTAGTACCATTTTTCTTTTCTCGAATGCCACAGTGGTGCTGATTGCTGCAAGTCCTTGTTCATGTATTATTCAAAGATAAAAAATATTATTAACTAATTATATTTTTTTGTGTTATTTTAGAATAAAAGAAATTGTTATTTTGTATTTAGTTGAGAAGTGACTGATTTAAAAGGTATAAAGACAAAAAAATTCCATTCCATTCAAGAAGTAGAAAAAATATGAAATACTATTACCGCTAATGGTAATTATAGATATTCTCATGAATGATTTTGTAATTTTGTTTTTTTTTGGTAAAAAAAGATATTTATTTTTATTTTAACTCATGGTTGATAACTTGATATTATTCTTAGAACAGTTATTTATTCGACAACTTATTAGCATTTCAAACACCCAAAGGCGAGGAGTCATTTCAATTCATAAGGAGCTAACTTGATTTGATATAATTATAGATTTAAAATATAAATAATTATAATTAAAGATTTTATTATGATTTATCTTTATAAGAGTTATTTTGTTATCTGAATGGATATGAATAAAATTTTGAAAAATAAATTGTGTTGATTAGTTAAAATTAAAATTTTGATATAAATATTTAATTTAAATAAGATATTATCATACACTATTCATTGATCAAAAGTTCATGCGAGTCCGAATACAAAATGTTCCGGAGGTTCGGAGGAGGACCTTCTTCCTAAAAAAATACTTATATGTGATTCTCTATCCAAACGAGTCTTGCTCGATTTGCTCGTCGACAGCGGTGGTTATAAGAGAAAGAAACAAAAGATTTTAGAGAGGTGCTGTATTTCGCTGATGATACTCCGTAGTCGTCATGGTATTTTCATGTTTATGTTGATGATTTGCACAAACTTAGCTGAGTCGGGCTCCAAAATTAGTTCTTGATATCCTTTGTTCAAGCACTTCTTGATTCCCGCCAGAGCTCCCCAAGCTTAAGCTTCTGTTTCGAGCACCGAATGTGCATCATATCGGAGGGCTCCTGTAGCAAGACAATTGGTAGTATTAGTTCGAATAATAAATCCCGCTCCTCCCGTCTCCTCTGCATGCATCCCCCTCGTGCCCTTGCGAGCCGAGAAGGATTTGTGGTGAGGTCATGTTTTATCATAATCAAGTTTTATCCTATGAACTTGTTGAATTACTAATCTATATATAGGCATTAAAAGTAGAAACCTCCTTTCATTTGGAAACAAATGATCGCCAGTTCGATAGGCAAATCACAAACAGTAGCCACATTTCAATTTATGTTCTTTGTGCACATAACAATTTACAAATTTTAAATGATTCCTGTGATAGAACTCCATCACGGATCCTTGACACAAATTGGGTGTTGAACAGAACTCACAAAATACAAGTGCTCGTGTCAGAGAACAGATTCCATAAGCAACCAAACCCTTTTGGGCTTACTTTAGTACACTTGAATTCAAGTTGCAGAATACAAATGGAAGTGTACACTAAGCACTGCAATTGAATTGCATGTTACAACCAAAGCAACAACTTTACACACATAGAAAGTGAAGAACCGTACCGTGAATTTTACAGAGGATCTTACTTTAGTATGATGCTTGACTCGAGCAAGCAAATAACAGGACAACAAGCATCTAATTGGAATATAGTGATGAGCTAATGCTGCATAAGAGCACAACAAGGAGCGATACATGCACATACTCGAGGAGGTCCCGAATAGAAGTAGATCAAATTTCAGCTACCACAGCTGCTGGATCGTTGGCACTCGTCTCCTCAAAGTCGTCAAATTTCTTGGACTTCCCTTTCTCTAACAAGTATTGCTGCTTAGCCTCAGGCATAGCCACCAAGATAGCGAGCAGTTTCGTGTTCATGTCTTCCACTTTCTGCATGAGCCTGTCGTTCGTGAACATGCCGACGCAGACGTTTGTAATTGTCTCCCAGCTTTCTGTGAGGGGTAAGATGATGATAACTAAAGACCCAACAGTTCCCCACGCGATGGCTATGACTGCCCAAAACGTGAAGTATCCTTGGCTGAATCTTTCTGCGCAAAAAAAAAAGATGAATGTTTCAAAACTTGAAATATATTATCTACCAAACAAAAAAGTACCTTCATGGGAGCTTTAATATATAGTTTCAAACAAATTTATGGAGTCTTAAGAAGCTACCAACTGATATTTTATAGGTAGGCTACTCAAGAAAAGACCTCCATGGCATAGACAGAAGGATACTATATAAGTCAAGAAATTGTTCGATAGAAGTTCAAGTTCAATTAACGAAAAGTTTTAAATGAAAAAAAAACAATTAAGGAAATTGTTCTTACTCGCTGGAAGTGAGAACACTGGCCATATTATCACAATGATAACTGTAAAAGCAATGCCCCACTTCACAATCCAAAGCTTAGCTCTCATCAGCTTTTCTTCTTTGAACTCTTCATCTGGCAGGTGGCTCTTTACTTTCTCAACCATTGTGATCTGCTTGGTTGTTTCCCAGTTGTAATTCTGGGGCCACAGATAACTACAAACAGCATGCACGAACCCTCCACTCAATATAGATACCAGATTGCCTGCAAGCATGGGAGCATTCCGGCCAGTAGTGTCAAGATTGACATGGCCATATTCGATTTTTGTGACTGTTAACCATGTAATTATTCCCAATACGCAGCCACCAATTGTTCCAAGAATGGCACCCATGGCGTTTGCTTTTCTCCACAGAAGCATGAAAGCTATGGGCATGACAGCTGAACCAATAATAACTCCCATGGCAAGATACATCCAACCGAGGGAAACACCAGCTTTGTTTAGAATCACAGCCAGGACACCCATAAATAATCCAAAACCGAGGATTACAAACCTGGATACCTTTAGAATTTGTTTCCCAGTTGCATCAGGATTTATATAGGTCCTGTATATATCATATGTGCACAAGGAAGACACTGCAATAAGCTCTGAGGATCCAGCAGAAGTCACAGCCCTGCAATGAGCCGTCAACTGTTAGCATTTGTCACAAATTTCAATGTGCTTGTGATACCTTCTACCTATATAGTTCTGTCATAATTAACTACTAGAAGAAACACATGTAATTCAGATTTTAACAACTAAACTCTTCAAAACTCACATAAAGAGCATGGTGAGCAAGAGTACAGATCCTGCTTTTCCCATCAATGCTATGGCTGTGGCAGGAGGAACAAGACCCTTGGCTGCCTCGTGTGCAGTTAATGGAAGGTCGAGAGCGAGGGCGCCTAGACCCAATGATGTGGCCAAAGAGAAGGGTACAGCAAACCATACAAGGCCACCCAGCAAGTATCCCTTGTGCGTCGATGACGGCCGTGCAGCTATTGCACTCAACCAATATCCCTGCTCAATTGCCCATATGAGATCAATTCATATTAAGCTTTATCCATCAGGAAAGAAACAAAGTTCTGAGAGAAATCAATGGCATCATGGATTACAAAATTGAACAGAGATGATTCATTGACTCACATTGTCTACGAAAACAGTTCCAAAATTTCCAACAATGTTTATGATTCCGAAAACAAGGCCACCTGAACTTAACATGGTCAAGTAGGAACCTTTGTAGTTTCCACTCACTGGTCCGCAGGCTTGGCCGCTATGCGTGATGGGATCTTTGCACACTCTTGTTCTGCTAGAGACCTCCAAAAGATGATTGAACACAACTTTTGGGCTGCCGAGCTTACTACTAGTAACATAAACCAAGTAAACAAATATGACCAATACGATGTGCACTGCACAAAATTAACATCCAGACGAGCGATAAGAACCAGAAGTTATAGAGGAAACATGTCCTAAACTTGCATTGATACCCAAAGATAAGAAGTGTGCAAAGGTCTTGAATGCCAATAAATTAGGCTTAATTTACCTATTACTGAATGGATGTAGCTCGCCAAGAAGGTGGCCTTCAGTCCTCCAGCGAGTGTGTAGACTATGACGCCAAGAGGGATCAAAAAGCTCGCTGCGTAAATGTTCACTCCAGTGAGAGCGTTAACCACCGCAGACCCGCCGAGAAGCAGCATGGCGGTCACGATTATGTTGGTCATGAAGCAGAACACGAGGAACACGATATGTGCAGCAGTTCCCCACCTGCACAATCACAAAGCTCGAATATTGGTGCATAAAGCATAGCAACGCCAACATTACAAGTAGTGGCGCTGCTCGAATTAAGTGAGGAATACCTCGCTCGGACAATTTCACAAACAGTATGCGCCTGTGGCGCCTTTCTTTTGATCTCAATCGCCATGATGCCGAACAAAAGCACCTGCTCTCTCAAATCCAGCAAAATAATACAACCTTAATTGTAATCAAATGAGAAAGTATCATATTTTTGAGGCAAAATCGTGGTGACTGGTGAACAATTGTACCTGGATGGTAGCGCCACTGGCGTACCAGAAAGGGCCGCTGATTCCATACTCCCAGGCGACGTTGGAGCTTTGCAAGATGGTCGCAGCCCATGTCCACTGTTGCATTGCATAGCATATGTACACACATAAGAACCGCATTATTATTCCATGAAGAGGACAACAAGAGAGGAATGCGCGAGAACTGCACGCAACATGTATGTTATATTACCTGTGAGACGATAACACTGGCGATGAGACCGGTCTTGACGCTGCGGCCGGCGGTGTTGAACCACTCGGAGGTATGACGGGATCCCACATACCTCTTCTCCAGCCACACCTGTTACAACTTGCAATATGATTAAACTGTACCAATAATAATATTAATGCCATCAAAACAAAAAGTCAATTGTGCACATGTATCTTGACATCGAATCTTTCTGACTATGTTAAAAGATTCGGTAGCTGCTGCTGCTTTATCAATCCACCTTGGATGCGTTAAGTTTAAAAATCAACTTTGAGAAGTATTCTGCAGGACTATTATCATCCGACTAATTCAGAGTGATAACAGAGAGCATCTGATCAAATTTGATGACTTCAGGACTCGAACTCAGGACTACTAACTCTCGGCCTCTCAATTCGAAATACTATGTCAATCAAATTTGGTTATCTGCATACGTATCTTGACATCAAATCTTTCTTACTATGTTAAAATATTTAGTAGCTTCTGCTGATGCTTTATCAATCCATCTTGGATGCGTTTAATTTTAAAAGGTCAACTATTTGGTTATATAGATACATATATATAAGGGGCAGGGAGCGTGTAGCGTACTTTTAGTGTAGTGTGTGTAGCGCAATAGAAAATAACGACACTATCTGTACAAAAAAAAAAATGAACAATGTTCATTTATACAGAAAGTATCGTTACTTTCTGTACAAGTGCACTACACATTTCTTTTTTCCTTTTGAAAAACATGTAAGACCACGTGCATCCTAAACAAGCAATATGACTGATCGGTGTGATTAAAATGATCTTATTTATTTTCGTGATAAATAGTTCTTTATTGTTTAAATAAATTTTAATTTACGATTTTATGTAGAAAATATTTATTGTAAAAATTACTTGTCCTAATGAAGCATACGATCGAACCAACAGATTAATTGGAGCAAAATTTCAGATATTATGGTAGCAACTATAAGAATAGAAGTGAAGTTTCGATTTTTATTTTAGTTTATTCAAAGTATAGAGTACACTTGTGAGTTATTTGAGTTTACAGATATTATGGTAGCAACTATAATGATTTATCTATGTTATTTAGGAAAAAGGAACATTAGCTATTACTTGTGAGTTGTGAATTCTAACCAAAGGAAATATTTTTATTTCTATTTTAACGATTATTAAGATACACCATATTTTTTTGTGTGGAAAAAATTCTAAAATGAAAATAACGGTTTTGATGCAGTAAAAGTAGTAAAACAAGAAATGACAGTTGATGGCAGGAGGATTTTTAAATGCATCAACCGAACCTGCAACTTGACATCTAATTATTTTCACCTAAACTTGTACTTACTATAATGTCATTTTTTTTTCTTTTTGCATTTTAACCTCGTAACATGAAAATTAAGATAAACATCAAATTAACCTTATATGACGCAACTTGAAATTAAGAAACATATTTTGTTATAATAGTGATGCGACTTATTCAATTAGTAAAATGAAAGAAAAATCAATCGCAGTCGTTAAAAAGATGAAGATGATAAAAGCTATAAAGTTGAAGGGTTAATGGCGAAAAAGAAGTTCGAGGAAAGAAAATATTGAAATTAAAATTGGAGGACTATACGTGAAATTATCTTAAATTAATTGCTAGTAAAATTTAAAGTTTACAAAGTAACTATTGAATCCATTATAACTTTCTATTCTATAATAAACTTCAGTCACTTGTGACCCAACATGATCACTGTTTATAGCGTATACAATTTATGTGAATATTTATTTACATACAGTAATGCTAATTAAGCAAAACTATATATATATATATATATTAAAATAATTCAAAATATTATAATGTATATTTATGAACTTAAATTACTTATGATTTCATCTACTTAGATTTGAAGGGTCAGATATTTCTAAACGTTTAACCTATCAATAAACGTTTTTTTTGTTTAAACCTAAATTTTCACGCAGGACTGAGTCAAAATTTTTTTTTATTTTTTTTGTGCTTATATAACAAATATGTTTCCCAAATTTAATTTTGTGTAAGTTCTTATGGAGGTTAAAACCACTGCTGACTAATTACCTACTGTGAAAAAGAAAAAAAAAAGAACACACAATACCTTCCATAGGCCTATGAATTAGTACTCACTACTCAGAACTTTGGACCACAAAAATTAATCCCAAGACTTAAATATGATACATAATGTGGTCCTTGGCGATGCTGTTGACTACGTGGTACTTATGATTCCTTTCTTAGGGGATTGAACACATCAAAATCAATACTTGTTGCCTATTCATCAAGTAGAATTGTTGTCACATCATTTTCTCAGGATTTGTGACAAAAAAAATATTTGAGTTAAAGCTCTCATGCCTCCTTATAACTATGGACATACACCATATCTTATCCTACTAGTCGTCGTAAAATAAAATACAAGGGTAAATGAGGACATTTGCCCAGAGCTGGAAGAGCTTTAAGCAGACAGGTAATCTTTCCCTCTGGCTTCTGAACAGCACATGAATACTCGACAAATTCACAGAGAGAGAGAGAGAGAGAGAGAGAGAGAGAGAGTACCATTAGACCCCTGCCTGTCTTGTGCAGTGAGATCTGGAGCTGCTGCCTACGGGAGTTGCATATGGAGAGGAGGAGGAAAGGGGAGGGGCAAGTAGATAATAGCTTGAGATCTGGGCTTCTCTGATTCTTCTCGCTCTGCTCTCTCTCTCTCTCCCCAAACTTTGCTCAAGAGGTCGGTCCCCTGTTTGATGGAGGTGAGGAGGAGCAGACTTGCAGTATCATTGCCAAAGGGGGTTGCTCTGATATGCTGCAGTTTTATGTGCATCTTTTCACTCTGTGTTCTGCTTAGGACTACTACTATTCAGTGCAGGAATATTCCTCTAGGTGAGCAAAGCTTTTAGCTGTTCCTTTCCTTCTGTTTTCTTTTCTTGAAATAGGAACTCTACCTAGTGCACCTCTATTTTACTAGAGGTTGCTACCATTTCTTGGTGAAGATGTGAATTTGTTATAGATTTTTGGTGCATCTCAATTGTACTAAGTGGTGCATTTCCTTTGCAAATCTTGGCATTCATGTCTGACACTAGAACACTTTTGGCCATATATTGCAATCCGGAGGTAATTGTGTCAGCTGTATTTTCTCATATGTTAATCATTCTTTCTAAAAGTCCCACCTCTCCCTCTCTCTCTCTCTCTCTCCCTCCCTTTGTGCCAATTAGATTCAGCACTCTAATTATATGTATCTTTATCAATTATATTTCTGATAATTAATTATTCATTTTCTGTCTGACATTGTTGCAGATGTTAGAAATTTAAGGAGATACTCATTTGTTCAGGTGCATCTCCACTGCCTTCTCTTTCTGCTGAAGACCTACTCAATTTCTTAGGCCTAAAGTACTTGTATGTCATGAAATTTGAGCACAGCCATAGACTAGTCACAGTTTAAGAGAATTAGCATGCACCTCCATCCAAAGCCGCATGTCACCATAGTTCAATAAAAATTATAGTTGGAGAACAACACCGGGCAGTGGACACCTGTAGTGTTGGCTACTAGAATGTGCCGCCAAATACTGCATGGGCCACTGCTTGCTCTGCATCCATCCAGCCGGTGTTGTGCTTCTGAATGAGTAATGCATTATAAGCCTACACAATTTAATAGTTTGCTAATTTGAGCTAGGTGATCACAGGAGGCGCCGACAGTGGGAAGGCGGCGGGAGCTAGGTGACGGGCCAGGATCGTATCCTCCCCGATGCATGGCCAAATGCGGGGACTGCACTCCATGCAACCCTGTTCATGTGGCGGTGCCGCCAGGCAGCACACCGGTGATCACCGAGTACTACCCAGAAGCCTGGCGATGCAAGTGCGGAAACAAGTTCTACGTTCCATAAGTCATCTGGCTTCTTCTTTATGGTACTAACTTGAGTCCAATGGATGTTGTTGGCCATATGCATTGTTGATTGATCCCATGTCCACTTCTAGTCTTCTACATATGTTTTTATGTAACTGCTGCATTATGAAGAGAGGGAAGGGTCAATTACTACTTGATTTATGCTGGAATTCAAATAGATAGCTAGTGACTGTAGTTGTTAGCATGAAGTGACAATGAAGAGACTAAAGGGACAGGGAAACATATAAACATGTGTGTGTGTGTGTGTGTGATGAGTGTACAGGGTTTTCTTGTTTGTTGGCAGATCTATGAGAGGAGAAAAATTTTGTAGTGATTGTCCTTTCGGATCATCATTGACTGGCAAGTTCATTTTAGTTACCAGGTGATACTTCAGTTTCAGAATGCACTGAGGCGATTGCTGTAGAAGAGCATGAAGTGAGTGTCCAGGTGCATGATGATTGCCTAAACCCTTTTCTTTAACAGCACTATAACTTGAATTCTTGATATATTTTCTAAACTTGATGAGTACACAGTGCCCTTGTTCTTCAATTTGGTGCAAGATCCATAAAACATTAATCAAGGCTGCATTTTTCTACTCCCATTCTTTCAGAGTATAATTAGCCTATGTAGTAAAAATAGCGGTTGCATAAGTGAATAGCGATATGATGAGTGGACGATGGGGATAATGATTATTTATTAGCAGTTAGAATTTGACAGTTCAATTATAAAATAAAAGATAAGTATTTGATAAACATAAGACTTTGATTAGTTCTTGAGTACAAAATAAAGTAAATAGGTTTAATGACTTAATGTAATAAATTATTCAAATTTTAATTTATATGCTTTAAAACTTTCCTATTAATTATTATAATTTATTTATAATAAATTTTTTGATACCTTTAGATATGAATACAATTTTTTTTTATTAAATTGCATTTGTACTATATGTTTACTAGGAGAAGATAACACATGTTGCTTTTAGAAGAAATAATTATTTTTTTTATATAAAAGTTAATTTATTATTTCAATTTTTTTTACTATTATTTGAGTAAATGATTTTAATTTGGATGAATAGAAGAGTAAATTAGGAATAAGAAATGAACCTCTATTTCTCTAGTGCTTAATCTCTAATTTCCATTGCTTAAAATAACTTACCAAACACATTAATATAACAAAACAGTATTTTGACTTTGGTCAAACCTCTAAACTCAATATTAACCTATATTTTTGTTGGGCCTAACACAACCTTACGCCATAGAAAAGAAATACAAATCACTATTTTTTTAGTGTTCAAGGCAAAATTTACCAGTTTTAACTTATTGATAATATACTGAGATATTTCTTAATATTCTTGAGAATGAGATGGGAATATGTTATATATGGATATCATAATACCACCTTATGCACCATGCTTTCCGAGTGGATAACTGAATATAAACATAAAAATTGCAATTTAATGCATTCTTGTTGTTAACTTCTTCAGTCTTATATTATGAGTTTATAACTATGCATGATTTTAAGGTTTGCAATAATTGACGAGAGTCCAGAAAAATAAGAAATAAACTTCTCATTGCAGTTCAATCCAAATCAAAACATAAGCTCAATTATCATTTTTCACAAAATATGAGGAAAAAGAAGTATCTACTACTATCGAGTATGATCTACTGCAAATTTATAAGGTAGCCACATTTTCAAACAGCACAAACGTCAGTCCAGAAAGAAAGTTAACGAGTACTCTCTGGTTTAGTTTATCTTCTATATTAGCATGCCTTACAGTTATTCTCATGTGAGTTTAGCTAATCAGTAAGGTGCAGTTGGAGTTTGAATTCACTATCACTTAAGTATCTTATTCAAATAATTCACTCCAGTAAGCTTCATTGGTATAAATCTAGTATGAAGACATCTTTGGAATCTCAATATAACAAGAATCCTGAGATTTTAAAATTGATCTTGTAGTCAAGATGTAACATCATGATTAACACCCCAAGTCTTACAATCCTGCCAGACTTCATTAAAGAACCAGCATGGCCTTTTTCTTTATGGTGAGCAGACTGATGTTTTCCATGATCATAAAGTAATCCCAGGAGGTTTGTCAGGTCAATAACTTCTGGATAGAAAGACTTGAGGCCCTCTTTCTTCTGCCATTTCAGGATCTGACGAGGCAGCTTGGTGGTGACAAGAGATCCGGTCACATTGCTTTCTGGTGGTACGTGCAGGCTATGAATTGAAGACTATTGGTCCCAAGTTTCTTGAAGAAAATAAGAAGGGACTGTCAGGAATTCAGTAGAAGGGAGGAATCATTAGGATGGACACTATCATTGTGTTTGTAATACATTGTCAGTAATCAACAGAATCTGTCATTCCATAGAGGTAGCCCACGATGATGACTGTTTAGAAGAACCAACTTACACCATTACTTTCTCCATCTATTAAGCCTCAATTATTTATCAACCCTATTTTAAACCACGAGCACACATATTCACCCTGATTTCATTGTCAGAGAGAAAAAGAAATAGCACAAGAAGTCTTTATGTATATTAGCACTTATATATATGAAATTTGTCTGGGCCTTAGTTGTATCTATAATATGATGGTGAGAGGCCATAATCTGTGCACAGGACGATTGTGTTAACTTTATAAATTCAAGATTTGATGGTAGGATGTCGTGATATGCCTCCCTGACCAACTTGACAAGCATGTGGGCGGCTTCAAACATGGGATTTGAAGAAAATAAACTATTACAACAAGTGGGACAAACCGAGAGAAGTTAGAGGGCGGCTATCTTTTTCAATGGATAGATGTGTTTTTATCTTCAAAATCTGTTACAAAAAGCACATAGAACTAAAATCAAATTACAAAGTGGCACCTGAAAATTGAAATTCTCGAGTACTTAGGATCCCACTCTCTGAAATGAAAACTAAAATACATAAAGTCTCAATCACTTTATTGAGACATTGCTTATTCTTTATCCACATACATTATAGCTGAATAGTTAGTAAAAAAAATACATTTTTTTAAAATGATAATGAAACAACAGTCACAAAAACACGACGCCTAAAACTTTGAGTTGTCTCAAAAGAAAATCATTATGCTAAATGTGCAGCTTAATGTTTATCAGGCTTCTGCATCAGGAATCTGATAATTAAAGAAGTTGACAGCAAGGTCACAGCTTTAGCAAGTATCTGCCACCAAACACCATGCTTAAATAACCATTTATATGACAACGAGGACACTCTCTAGATACTTTGCTAACTTAGAGGGCAAAGTGAAAAGGAGAGAGAGCCAACTCAGTTTGCACATGATTCCATCTACCAAAAATCAAACTTTTCTGCTACACAAGGAAGCAGATGAAACAGAAAGATTACATTTTGGTGGTAGATTATTGATCTCAACCGTTCTTCACAAAGTTCAAGCTTATTGAAAAAAAAACATAATTTTTTTAAACATATATTTGCACATATATGAAGCCAGATCAATGGATAATCTGAATAATAAGTAATCAGTCACAGTAAATACAGCAAAAGTTTCCATGATAAGAAAATAAACAAATAATTTTGCTGAAAGATATTTCCATTATAACTTGCTATGATCTAATCAATGGGATGCGATAAGACAAATTTCTACTCAGCATTCTGAGTTGAAGGTGGAGACAATGCTACAAACACTTTCCTGACGTCTAATTAACCCAATGTTATATATCCTTCTCTTCTTTGTTACATAGTCTTCAGAAGAAAATGAACGGGAACAATTGAAAAGGATAAGCATATATTTCATTCATTTGAATGGAAATTCGCATACATGTAATTGATCGTTTAATGAAAAATAAAAATGTCATTTTGCCCGCTGCATAAACATGAAAACGGACTAAAAGAGATGAAGTAAAACAACAAAATCAAATGAAAAAAAAACCGGTGTGAAGAAGAACCTCGACCTCCTGCCCTGATCAGCTCTTCTTCTTCTCCTCCTCCTCCTCGGCTGCAGAGGGACTCCTCAGAGTCCTCAACAAGTACCTCCCGCTGGCCATGTCCACGCATGCCCAGAACCCTCCCCGGACGACTGATCGAAACTAAATTTGGGAAGCAAATTTGACGCATTTAAACATAGTTGCAACGTGAAAAAGAAAAAAAAGGGAAGATTTCTCATACAACTAGTACTACATCTTACCTTGGTGGCAAGAGGGAGTTGTTCCTGGGGGATCTCTTCTTGGCGGTCACGATCCGAGTCGGGTTTGTTCTTGAGATTTCTCAGCACGAAGAACCCGGCGAGAGCGGCCGAAAGGAAGATTAGAACGAGCCGAAGAGGACACATCCCACTCCTCTTCCTGTCTTTCTCACCTTCTTGTTCAGATTAGCAAATCCTTGGGAGAGCGAGAGAAGGAAGGGACCTTTGAGGGTTCTGAACAAAGGCTTCCTTTTTTTTTCTCTCCTTCGAGAACTACAAAATTTTCAAAAAAAAAAAGTAAAAAAAAAGAAGCGTCGACAGCAGGGTTCGAACCTGCGCGGGCAGAGCCCAACAGATTTCAAGTCTGTCTCCTTAACCACTCGGACATATCGACGTTGATATCTTGATGTAAATTTTGTTTTATAAATTGCTAGTGCTGTGTAGAGAATAGGAACTCAAAATTGCCGATTTGTAGATCTTCGATATTATTTTCATGATTAAACTGTAATCGCCATACTTTTCAATCCCAAAAAGATACTATTTATAATCAGATTTAAATTCAAATTTCTCATATTTTATCTCTCCAAAAAATTAATCTACTCGTATTTTATTTTTTTAGAAGATATTTCCTTAACTAGAAAGAAAGAAATCAGAATCCTAATTAATTTAAAATTTAAAATAAATTCAGATTGTCCAATAAACTTAGAATTTGGATTATAAATATTTTCCCCAGAAAATCTCATTCTTTTTTTTCTAGTCGGCCCTAGCTTTCTTCACTCTATGCATTATTCAAAGGATCTCAAGATAAGGCTGAAAGTCATTTCTCCTATTGGTGGATTATCATCTTCTAACCGGAGAAAAACTGTAGGAGAAGAATCACTGCAGAAGAACGACGAGAATGAGTGATAAAGATCGGGACAATAAGCTTAGGCTATAAGGTATGTATTGTGATGGATCACTAGTAGATTAGAGTTCATATTATTGATCATGTCTAGAGATATTCCAAATTTTCATAGTTCCTTGAATATCCCTTTCATGATTCAAAATGTGATTATCTTCAAATTATATGTTACCCATGATTCATGCCTTCATTTCTAATTCAAATTTTTGATAACCCTATGTTAAAACCTAAAGATTCTAGTCTTCCTTCGACCCAAAATTTTGATGATTTCGTTTTTTGGATTCTTAATATTCATTGATGTATTGGATAGATCAGAATTGAATATGCATCATATTTTTCAAGTACCATCACAACCGTAACACCATAGTTATGGCCCCATAATGACCAATGTCACGGTCATGACACCCTTGTCACGACCCATGACGACGAGTCCAGGCTTCTAATCGTGTTCGGCATCGATCGTGATATCAAAGTCACGATCGTGACGACCACTTTCACAATCATAACACCATGGTCACGACCCGTAACGCTATGGTCACGATCATGACACCTAGTCGCAGCCCGTGATCAGTATGCATATGTTATTAAAATACGGCGACAATCGGGGTCGCGATCATGATGATGTCGTACGGGTGACTTACAGCCCGTGATGTCATATCACAACCCATAATCACCTGTGAGTGAGAGATCTCCAAGGTCGTGATCCTCTTCACGGATAAGGACGAACGTATGTAGCCTTCTCGTTCCGGTCGTGACTCACGAGTCACGACCTGTGATTGTGAGAAGGGGGACACCCTGACGGCCTGTGACACCAGTTGTCACGTCCGTGAGGCAGATGTCATGGCCCGTGACGAACTAACCCTAAGTCATTATCCCCTTATTTTATACCAATTATAATATAAATAATTTATAGATGATTTTCACCGTCAAACATTATTTATATTATATCATTTGGTGATATGTTAAGGACATATACTAGATATCACGTAAGGGTAACAAGATTAAAGATTATGGTTATCGTGTATATTGTTGGAAGCTACCGTTATTTATCGTTTCATATCGTTGCAACTTTCCCACTTTGCTCATCTTACCTGAAGAACTCTCCTTCTTGTAACAAAGAGGATATTCGAGCATCCTCCTCACATGTTGGACATATTCTTATCACGGCTGGTACCCTCGTTGACCCTATTGTTTATTATCATGGCAACCCAGGATGAACATCGTATCGAATCGTATGAGTTCTGTAAGTTGGCTTCATGCATTATAAGCTCTGTACCGAATGAACATAAATGCACCAATAAAATTATTTAATGGGACAAGTCTAACCTACACTTAATATCACATAGACTATTGTATTCTTATGAATTTAGGAATGTATTGTAAAATAAGTCACCCACATATTTGAAAAAAAAATAATAGAGGGAGTGTATCATCATGTAGGATTTATATCCTCCATCATATTATATCGAAAGACCTTTGGTTATATCAAAATAGTGATACAAGTCCTTCATATTTCCTTTATTATATAAGTGCTCCATATTGTCTTCATTGTTCAAGTGTTTTTCATTGTCTCTATAGTTAAAGTAAAGAAAGAATATCATGACCTTGGAGTGTTATTCCCTATTAATTGGCCTTATCGGATCGGATGTAAAGTGGAAAACACTGTTGACTTTTAGAATATAGTTCCTTATTATTTAGTCATATTGTTCAAAATATCTTCTCAAATCTATATCATTAGTGATTGTCCTTATCGGATCAGATGTAAAGTGAAGTCATCGTTGACCTTTGGAATATAATTTCTTATCGTTTGGTCATATCATTCAAAGTATTTCATTGAAGCTACATCATTTTTATTGACCTTTAAAAGTTTATTCTTTATTACTTATTGGAATATCATTGGACCTTTATCGAAATTGATTTATCATACTATGATTTGCATTTTGCACCATATGGGCACATTTTATTAGTATTCTATCGAATTTCTATTTTGTCATATCTGACCAATCTTGTCATTATTTTTCATTATCCTTTCATTTATCGGATCTCTATTCCATTATTTTTTAGAAATTGTCCCTTATCATTTGAGCTTATCGAATCGTTCTTCAAAGAATAGTCTTATTATGAAAGAGAATATATCGGATTGGATCACCCCTCAATCGCCATCCAAATTAATATTATCTCACACTAGGATAATTCTCAACGTGATATTATCGGATTGTATCGTCTTGAAGCCACTGATTTATTGTTGACTCAACATATCACCACCTATTAATTTATATCAGTATCAAGTTTATTGTCATCATTTTATCGTTATGATTCTATATCTACTTGTGTCTTACACATTGTACGTAATTGTTCATGAATATTGTTTTCCTTGCATGATCCTGCAGATACTAGTCCTACAGTGGATAATGGTGTTGGTGACTACAGATTGCTCGTGATAATGTTGATGTTATGCACATGTGAGGGTCTTAGTGTGATCCGTAGAACGATTAGATTTATGACTCTAATTATATTATTGATAACACTAAGGACTATATTGTCGTAGCGTATTCGAGTCCACATTTTTGTCACATTGCAGGGTATGGGTTTAAGACGTTGTATTAATATTTTCATAAGAACAATGAAACTATAATTAATGCAACTATGACTCTTATCAAATCCTATGTCAAGGAGTATAAGAACTTGTCCTCGGAGGAGAATAACAATTCTCATTAACAACGTTTAACTAGTTAAGTAATCATGTACTTCTCCCTGCATTGAGTAGTAGTTAGTTGTGGGAAAAGAAGAAGGTATTGAGGAGGCGTTTACTGCATTACCTCTTAACATTACCTAGTAATCTAGATTACCTGATAGAAAGATTACCACCTATTAAATTACCAGTAATGTGCATTACCCTGTTTACTATATATAAGTAATCCAAATGGTAATTCAGATTATCATATTTACTTATATAAATGATTACTAAATAATATATATCATTTTACCAAAATACCCTTCATAAATATTATTAAGTTAAAAATTTTGTATTATTGAATTAAAATTTATTAATTTAAATTATAAATCACAAATTAATGAATTTAAGTAATTAATACCCTTCAAATTAAAATAATAATAAAATAATATTTATAATTAATAATAATAATTTATAAAAAATATTAGTCTAATTAATAATACTTATAAATAACAATTAGTACTATATTTTAATTCATAATATGATCATAATAATATAATATTATTTAAATAATATTTATAATGGTCATTAATTTATAATAATAATAATCATAATAATAATAATCATAATAATAATAATAATAATATTATTATTATTTGTGTTGTTGTTATTATTATATGATGATTTATTATTGTGTTATGTTTTATTTACGGAAGATTTAAAAGGGCAAATAGGGAAACTAATATAAATAAGATTATCACTTGGGTGGTAATCTGGATAGATACCCCCCTCATAGGTAATGTGGATTACCACTTCATAGGCAATCTGCATTGCTAGGCAATCCAGATTGCCTACGAATTAAAATAAGTAAACAGGGTAATCTGGTGGACCCATGTAATTTTAAGTTCAGATTACCAGTAATCTACAAAGATTACCGGGAGGGAAACGCCCCCTGAGGACTTCGCTATCGGCTTTTTAGAATTTATCACAGCTGGTCAGATAGTAGTTTGTATCTCATTTGTATATTTTTTAAGGATTTATCAATTTTCTTTCCCTTCTGACTGCATATATGCTTCTTGTGTTCGATCTGCTTTTCCTTGTGCTTAAACAAATCGTATGATAAAAAAAGATGTATATATACACATAAAATTGGACCATTCAGCTAGAATTGTGCTTTACGATAGAAGCACGTGAGCTCCTGGAAATGTATTTTTCTTGATAAATATGTGAATGCATGAGGTCTACTGGATCCATCATATCACTGTTACTTTATTCAAGTTCACAAAAGCAAGTGGGTGCAGTTATATAATCACGTCATTCATAATTAGTAATAACCCATTCAAAAGATCGAAGAAGAAAAAAGTGTGAAATGATATATATTGTATAATCCTAGTCTTTGTTTGTACAAATAGCTCAATGATATATATATATATATATATATATATATATATATGTGTATGTATATATATTTATGCAATCCTGTGTACAAAGTGGGAAGTGAAACAGTTAGTAGGTCGGCATCATACTAACTACAGATCGAACTAATCCATTAATTAATACCATATATATGTATTGTATGTATTATATAAGATGCAGGAAAGACAGCAAATTATTTATCCGTATATCTAGTGATATACAAACGAATAGGAAATTAGATCAGGCTGCAGAGAGAAGGTGTGTCTGTTAACTACCTGCCATGCTATGTGGTTGTGAAACCTTGAAATCTTGATTCAACATCTCACATTCGTTTATATGCTTTTGGGAAAATAAATTTAAGTCGCTAGCTAATTCATGATATGTTACACATAATAGGATCTTGAAAAATGAAATTAATAAGTCAAATATATTCAAAATTTTAAATCTTAAGAAACAATAAATCTGGGGTTTATTTTCTTAATTCTTACAAATTAATAAGGTATAGATGGTAGTAAGTTGGTTCTTATAAAAAGAATATTTTGGTTTCGTTCGTGGTAACTAAATGTACAATTTAAGTACGTTAAGGTGATACGGCGCGATCTATATAAATCAATAAGGTAAAAAAATAGACATCCTTACTTGAAAAGGTAATTTATCGTCAATTTTGTCTGCTGCATGATTTTTCAAAATATATTTGAAGAGGTCAAAAAAATGTTTATATAACCAACGTACATCTGATAAATACTCAATATTCTCGTTGGCATTTACACTATTATACATGATCGATGAAGACAATAATTTTCAGACCAATTATTAAATTTTTACCTATATATTTTTTCATTACAGAATAAAAATTCACGAAAGGGACGCATAAAATGACTATATTAAGGTCAGTGCCAAATTCGATATTACTGTTTATTATCGGGTTTGTTTAAACAACCAGAGTTATAATAAACCTAGATAGTTGTACGTCTTCTTACTCTAACCACATAGTCTGGATCGTTTCGTTAATTATTTGAACGACATCTCTTCGGGTTCATAGTTTAGTACAATAATTTTTTTACTTATACAGTTTTGTCTTAAACTATATTAATTTTTCATTTTACACCTGCTTTAATATTATTTAATGTTTCTCAACTTTTCGAACACTTTTACTTAATCTCAAACGTATAAAATTTATTTATTGTGAATTATGCATTCACCATTTACCGTTATTCAATTTTATCTATTTGACTTAAAAATAAAAAAAATCAAATGGGTCCGCAAATATTATGAGATGAGGTGAAAGTCACTAAGTCCCATTAATTATTTTATCTCTAAAAAAAACTAAATAAAGTTAAAAAAATAAATGTATAATTAATAAATAATTAAATTTTATGCTTGAAAGTGTTTAAATAGTTGAGAAAATGTAAGTCGATAATATTTAAATTTACTGGAATGAAAATTTGATATATAACTTAAGGAGAGAGTGAAATTACTTGTGTAAAATCCCACTAGCCATTGTTATCTTTTGTACTAATTTTTTTTCTATATTTTTGTTTTGCCACCTTAGTGTTTGATTGAAATCCGATACATCATAAGTTCATAATCTCGATGAATCTTATTTGTCTCAAAATTTAATTTAATTATGATTAGATAATATTTCCAACGAAAATTTTTGAACGTTCATAAAAACAACTTACCACTTCTTAATTTCTAAATTTGAGATCAAGACTTTTCGGTCCTTGATTACAATCAATTTTGGAAACAACTATCAATAGTTAGTACCCAATTTTCCAAATCTATTGACCAGAGCTAGTAGACCGACATCTACCAACCTTTCATTATAAGCTGTGTCTAGATATCACAAATTGCTCACAAATGAAATGGTCGTAAACGCTAAACTTCTAATATATAATTAATCATTTGCACTTCGCCCACTAAAATATATGATGCATTAATTTCATATATAACAAGGATTCCAAATGCAATAATTTATTAGTACTGAATTAACTAACAAGTAGGCTTTGGTTGCATGGGAATCAAATCAACGTAACATGGAGGACCCTTCGAAAGGAACGTATGCTCGGTAGCAGTCATGAATAGCCTCCTCTCCTTCCACTATAAGTTCACTAGCTACATCAGATCATACCAAAAGAAGAAGAAGAAAAAAAAAAGACATCATGAAGCAGTCCACTGGTTCAGATCGCCCCGGGAGTCCTCTACGTATCGAGCAAGACGGCAAGTTCTTCCCCAGGCTCGCCGCCAAGCGCAGCTCCTTGTCCGACGACGCCCCTTCCTTCAGGCTCTACCATGGCGTGCCCTTCGTCTGGGAGTCCAAGCCCGGAAAGCCGAAGACGGCCGACGCCTCCTCCGCCCTCCCTCCGCTCACTCCGCCTCCCCGCTACTACTGCACCGAGGACAGGCACAGTGGAAAGAACAAGAGCAAGAAGAAGAACTCTTCCAGGTTCAGGCTCATGGTCGAAATAATACTCGGCGTGTTCACCCCGTGGACGTGGACGGTACGCAGGCCGCTCTTGCCGGCATCACCCTCGCAGTTGCCGGTTTCATCGCAGTCGTCGCCGTTCTCTCGACTCGGATCCTCGAGGTCGTCAACGTCGTCGTCCATGTCTTTCAGATCAGGGGACGGTGATGGCTCCGAGGGTCGCAGTGGGTCGACGAGATCGGCCATCGTTTGCTTTAGGGTTCGGCGAGTTCCATGCACGTTCTTCTACTGTGGCCGTGGATAAGAGTAATGATTTAAATGTTCATTGAGGCATGAGGTCAATACATTATACATGCATGCATGCATAATTGCATACTATGTGGATTCAATCGTATGATCGATGGATTAAAACTCGATACTGGTTGATGCACTCTTAATTATATGTACTTGATCAATGATCGGGTGATTAATTAATCAAATTGTGGCACGAATCAGCTTGTGGGCTGGTGAGATTTACTGTTTGCTTACCAAGCAATATGTATAATAATTTAGTGTATCATTCATATTTATATATGTCTAGTTAAAGCTTGATATATCAATATTTTATCACATAAAATTCCTTGTATTTCCAGCCAGACCCACTGAAGTTAATCTAAATTACAACAGTTTTGCTGGAAAATGACTATTCTATGTATATTTGGGTTGTCAGACTTGGAACTTAATTTATGCATCCCAACAATGTCAGCTTTATATATATGTAAGAAACGTATGTATTAATACAGTTCCCACATTATGTTGACTTCACATTTCTGTTTATTAGAAGAAGAAAAAACAAACATTTGATCGGCATTTATCGTTCGTGCGAAGTTTCAACGAATAGTTCGACTTATTACGTTATAAAATTTTTTAGAAGATAAAGTAAAGATGCGATGCGTATGTAGTTTGTGTCTAACGCCGTATAGGTCGGGTTGAGTACATAAAAAATGAATGAATGTGCACTACAGGAATTTATATCCACGTTTTAGAGCCTAAAATAAAGTTTATTATCTAGTGTTATGTTTTGTTTGATAAATATTTTTTTTATCTTGTTTGGTACAACATTAATAACAGCGCATTATTAACTAGCTGTGCAGAAATTGTTAGAATAAACACATAATAAAGTTGTAGAAGCCTAATAACAAAGATAAGTACATAAGTTACTAATCATATAATTAAGTACACTTTGTGTTCATTGCAAAAGATATTTTATATAATTCAAATGCTTCAAAATATGATGCAAATTTGTAAGTGTTATTATAATTAGAAATCTTATGCATTAGGGATACTTATATGATTTTTCATCGAGAAAGTTTCATTGTATATACGATGAAAATTTGTAATTAAGTGCTAACAAGAATTAGGGGCGTTGCCCGTTGAAAATATTTATAAGCTTCCATCAAGAGATTCATTCAAGTTGAAATAGTTAACTAATAATTCTAACCATTAATAAAAAATAATATTTAAATTCAAAGTGAAGATGAGATGAGACAATTTTGCCAAAAGGATAAAATGAAGACGACACCATTCTATTATCGGTACTACCGACTGCATGAATGATTTGTGTAGGAAATTTAATAATATTATTAATTAAATATTATGTAGGAAATTGTTAATGCTAGGATGGAATTAGCGTCCATCTTTCAGCAAAAAAATGCCTACAATGGAAAATTATTCCACGCTCGGTATATTTTATATCATGAATTTGAACTTAAACGCCTCTAGCTCCCGAATTACTCCTGAATAATTGGTTCGACAAGGACAATGATAATGAGACGTGACAATAATTATGTGTAGGTAGGTGGCACAAGGGTTACTAATTAATCAATTAATTAGTTTAGAACCCTTTTGTCAACATGAATATTTGGTATATGTAAGTGAGAGTTCGCCTTCAATTACGTTTGTTCAAGCAGCGAATTTTGCGACCAAAGACCATGGGCCGTGGCCTATGTTCCACATAGCACGATTTCAATAATAATGTCTGATTAAGAGGTGGATCCTACCGAAAATAAGTTAAATATGTTGAAGGAGCCAACATAATCAAACTCATGATTCTAATTCACCTATATATGTCAAAAATGAAGTTACTAGTAGACTAAAGTAGTATAAAAGAATTCACTCGGTGAATTGATCCACTCATTCTCTTTCACTCATGAGTTACAAATTTATGAATAGGTTTTGAGGTATAGTTTTTTTTGGGAAGGGTTTTGGGGTTTAGTTGAAAAGGCAAAATTGTGACAAATTATAAAGGGTGTATATGTGAAAACTCATGAAACTAAAATATTTTTTTAGTTTAAAATTTATGGATTATTTAAATACTTAGCTTCAAATCTGAAATATAATTTTTAATTTGATTTGGGTATTACACTAATTCTTAATATAAGTTTATTAAAAATCGAGAAAGGTGCTATTTAAGGATAGAAATAAGTCAGGTCGTTCGTGAGCGGCTCGTGACTTGACCTATTTTGAGTCTTGCTTGACTCGCCTTTTTAAATAAATAAGTCATGCTCGAAATTAAGATTTGATCTTTTTATTTAAACAAGTTTGACTCGTCTATATTAGGCCTAGCTTGTTAGCTTATAAGACTAATTAATATATATTATAAAGCTTAAGTATTTAGCATATGAGCCAAAATTATTAGTAATTTTGATTGAAAAAAATCAAATGTAATATTGAAAGAGATACAACAAGTCACTTTTATTCGAAATTATTATTAATTTTAGTGTGTTGGATATGTACAATGCTAAAATGTACAATATTTTTTTATTATAAATATAATTTAATTTATATTTGTTAATTAATAAATATCACTTAATAAGCTACTAAGGGCATGTTTGGCTAAGCTTATAAGTATAAGTAAATTTTAGAAAATCTCCATGTTTGGTAACTAAAAAAATATACTTATAAGTTGTTAGGTAACTACTTATGAGTTGAAAAAAATAAGCAAGGTCCCCCTTGCTTATTTTTAAAGTTGTTGACTTATTAGTTTTAACCAACTATATTATTTTCTTATCCATATTTTTAATATTATTATCATATAACTTTAAGGGTATATTAGTCAATATTTATTTTAACAAACATTACAACTACTTATTGATATTATCAGCATTTTTATCCAAACATGTAACTATTTATATTTTAAAATAAGTATCAACACTTAATGTTTATCATCATTAGTGCTTATCAGGTATTTTTTATCAGCTAAGCCAAACGGACCCTTAAATATTATCAGCATTTTTATCCAAACATGTAACTATTTATATTTTAAAATAAGTATCAACACTTAATGTTTATCATCATTAGTGCTTATCAGGTATTTTTTATCAGCTAAGCCAAACGGACCCTTAGCTGATAAAAAAATACATGATAAGCACTAATATTGATAAGTATTTTAAGTGCTGATACTTATTTTAAAATATAAGTAATTATATGTTTGGATAAAAGTGTTGATAATATCAATAAGTAGTTGTAATATTTGTTAAAATAAATATTGACTAATATACTCTTATAATAATATTAAAAAATATGGATAAAAGAGTAATACAATTTGTTAAAATTAATAAGTCAATAACTTTAAAAATAAGCAGGGGGACCCTGCTTATTATTTTTCAATTTATAAGTAGTTACGTAACAACTTGTAAGTATATTTTTTTAGTTACCAAATATGAATATTTTCTAAAATTTACGTATAAGTAGTTTTAACTTATTTATAAGCTTAGCCAAACAGACTCGAAGTTAGGTCAAACTTATTAAATTTAATAAATAAGTCAGGTCAAACTTAATTTATAAGTTTATTATATACATTTAGCTTAATTCGTTTATTATTTTTTTTTAAATATGATTGACCTATTTAATCGGCTCATGTTCTCCCCTAGTGCTATCTGTTTAAGACTTGTTACGAGTAGTATCATGAGACCTACTTTAGCCATCATTGGACAAAAAAACATCAATGATTAAGATTAAAGTCGCTATATTCTCAGTTGCTATTTTTTATAGTTTTAATCATAATTGATGTTTTTTTATCCGGTTCATGGTGTTATATTATTTTATAAGTAGGTGACATTTTTATTAAATTTATTTAACGATTCAACAAGTAACAATGATTTTATCTGTTAACTAATTTGTATTTAAACTATGCATTGGATATTAATTATTAAACTGATTATCGTAATTTATTCATCAAATCTTAATAATAGTAGGAAGATTTTGTTTGTAAAACATGAGATATCATATTTATTTGAGTCGGTCTTTGGTTGACATTGATTGTATTAAACGATCTCTAACCATCTCGATAGTATCTTATATAATTTGATTATTTATTTGATCGACGTTCAAAGTCTAACGGGCTTTTTGTCAAGCAAAAATCACTTGACACAAATATTACATACCCATACGAAAATGTGTTTTTCATACATAAATATACATTAATGTTGAAAATTTTATCGAGTAATTTTCACATCCCTCAATTTTGTGTAGATCCCCATTTTATTTTTCTCCCTCCAACCAAAATTACTTTTAATTGCTCCCGCAAAAAATATTATTTGTGCCGGGCATATTATACGTACAACCATAAAAGATTTTAATTAGTAATTGTCTAAGTAAAATAGAAAGCTCATTTGAGACTCTTTTTTGCTTAAAAATTATAAAAAAAATATCCATTTGATTTTGATAATAAAAATTAACAATGGATGTGACCTAATGAATAGATTAAAACGTTATGTCTTAGATGTCTATTGGAGCTGGTAAAAATTAGGAAAAAAATTGAAAAAAATATGTTGAGAGTGGGATTTTAATTAGTAATTGTCTAAGTAAAATAGAAAACTCATTTGAGATCAACTTTTTTTGCTTAAAAATTATAAAAAAAATCCAATTGATTTTGATAGTAAAAAATAACAATGGATGTGACCTAATGAATAGATTAAAATGTTATGTCTTAGATGTGTATTGGAGCTGGTACCAATTAGAAAAAAATTAACAAAAATAATGTTGAGAGTGGGATTTTAATTAGCAATTGTCTAAGTAAAGTCGAAAACTCATTTGAGATCAATTTTTTTGCTTAAAAATTATAAAAAAAAATCCAATTGATTTTGATAGTAAAAATTAACAATGGATGTGACCTAATGAATAGATTAAAACGTTATGTCTTAGATGTCTATTGGAGCTGGTAAAAATTAGGAAAAAAATTGAAAAAAATATGTTGAGAGTGGGATTTTAATTAGTAATTGTCTAAGTAAAATAGAAAACTAATTAGAAAAAAATTAACAAAAATAATGTTGAGAGTGGGATTTTAATTAGCAATTGTCTAAGTAAAGTCGAAAACTCATTTGAGATCAATTTTTTTGCTTAAAAATTATAAAAAAAAATCCAATTGATTTTGATAGTAAAAATTAACAATGGATGTGACCTAATGAATAGATTAAAAAGTTATGTCTTAGATGTGTATTGGAGCTGGTACGAATTAGAAAAAAATTAACAAAAATAACGTTGAGAGTGGGATTTTAATTAGTAATTGTCTAAGTAAAATAGAAAACTTATTTGAGATAATTTTTTTTGTTTAAAATTTTAAAAAAAAATCCAATTGGTTGTGATAGTAAAAATTTACAATGGATGTGACCTAATGAATAGATTAAAATGTTATGTGTTAGATGTGTATTGGAGTTGGTACGCATTAGAAAAAAATTAACAAAAATAATGTTGAGAGTGGGATTTGAACCCACGCCCTTTCGGACCAGAACCTTAATCTGGCGCCTTAGACCAACTCGGCCATCTCAACTTGGTGTTTGTCAAACAATATATGTTTTATTAATACTATAAATATTTTTTAATTAGCAAAAACCAGGGTCCGAAATCCTCACTGGACCGGGTTGCAAGTCCCACGGTTTTCCATCTTTCCTGCAGAAGCGGCCACCAGTCTCGCGCACCGGGCAGCTAAATTAACACAAAGGTGACAAAGCCAGTCAGTCACCCAGGCCTGTGGTTTCTGCCCCTCGTTCCCAGATTTCTGTCTCAAACCATGGGGCACCATTCTCTACATATATCCAATTCTTCATCTTCCACTCTCCCAAGCCCCACTTCCCACCAACTGCGGTCACATGCTACATCTTCTGCTATCTTACTCTTGGTAGTGTTCTTTTGCTGCTCACCACAGTCTTCACAAGCTTGTGATCAGAGACATGAACTCCCTCAAGTCATGGGTGGTTGAGCACAAGCTTAGCAGCGTCGGTACGTAAATGCAGTTGATATATAGCTGCATTATATTTGATTACTTCACAGAAGTTTATGAACAGTTCCATCTGTCCATGCAAGTACCAAATTTCTGTTGTTTGTGAGGTAGTAAATCATCGTTTTGGCATGCTCCTCCCAGGTGCTCTTTGGGCCTCCGGCGTTGGGGCATCGCTGGCGTACACTCGCAAGAACTTGCCAGCCAAGACCAGCCTTCGTCTGATCCATGCTAGGTATGATTAGTCTGTTTCAATTATCATATAATATGCTTATGTTCCGTGTGATCCAATCTGTGTTATGGATTTTTTTTTAAGAGTGAGAACTTTTATATCTTCGTTAACAATCTTTGGCTGGGTTGCAGGATGCATGCACAGGCGCTGACACTCGCAGTGCTCTCAAGCGCGGCGCTGCTGCACTACTACGAGGCTAAGAGCGACGATAACGAAAATGTTAGGATGGGGTGATTTATGAGAAGAGGGACACATAGTGAGAGTTTGCCCCAAGGAGAGGTTGTCCTGTATTTTATGTGTCTTACCCCCTCAAGATGCCATGTGTAATATATATCATTATGTACCTGTTTATGGAGAATCAAGCTTAATTTATCCAACAAAAGAATATTATTCAACCTATTATGGTTTCGGTTCATTAAAGTAGCTTACAATGTTCTAAAACAAAATACCTTCAGTTTTACAATAAAGTTATAAACTATAAATAAAAAAACATTTTATTTATGTATAACTAGAAAAAAATATTATTTAAGTAGGTAGCACTATAAATATATATATATTTAATCATTTTTTTTATAAATTATTAAATCTATCGAGTACATAATATTTTACTCTTGATAAAATAAGATAATATTTTATTGTTGATAAAATAAGATAATATCTTCATTGAATTTATTTACTAAAGATAATTTCTTAACATTTTTTTCAAATATTTTTCGACACATTAACATTTTTTAGATAAACTATAAAAAAATTTTGAACATTGTAAATTAAAATTTATTTCATTTATTACATGGATGACTATGATCACAATTTTTTGAAAGCGTAAAACAGTAAGATATGATATTTTGTCTTCTTAAATTCGCAAAAGGTAAATCCACCATGCCGGGAAAAAAAATCAATGGATGGACGAATCTAAAACTCTTCATTCAACGTAGTCCCTCGTCCACAATTAGGTTAAGTCATCTTCATTTGTATATATTAACAGCGTTAGATAGTTGTAATTAGCAGGATTTTGAATTAAAAGAATGAGAGTTAATAGTTTCGAATTCGAGTCTTGAATTTATTTAGGAATCGTTAATTTAATTAAAAAGATAATGTTATTATCTTTTCGAATTAGTCATGTTGGTAGTCATAGAAAAAAAATATTTATGAAAAAATATTTTTTCATGAATTATAATCGATGATCATCAATGATTATAGCTCGGAATTGTTCATATGGGAATTTCTTCTTTTCTTTTACTTTCTATTTGCCAGTGTACAGAGGAGGCCAATGAAACAATGATGTACATCTAATAATTTTGAACCAGCTAATTACAAAACCTTCATTGTTGGTTCTTCCTGTTCTATGTTTGGACATTACAAATCCTAATAATTTTCTATAGCACAAGATGGCCTCTGTTTACTCGCTTGGTGTGCTCGTAGTCTCTGTGCTGCAAAACTTGCGCGTCCTTATATAAAGAAGTACGCAGAGAAAGGTTCCCAGAGAACAAACGCAGCCCCATATCAGGAACGTCCTCTCGTAGCACGCCGCGCCGACGCAGCGGCGACTTCCCGGTTGGACTCCGCTCTCGTAAACATGCGCCGCAAAGAGGCCAAAGGCGAAGGAACCGACGGGAACGTTCGCCTGGAGGATGTTATGGTTGAGGCTGAAGTGCTCAGCGCCAAACAACTCGGACGTCGTTCCGCTTGCGGCCGACGTGATCGCCCCTGAGCTGACGCCTATTATTATCGTGCTGGCGTACAGCGTCTTCTTGCTCGGATCCACGAGTAAGAAGAAGGCCCCGGCCATTGGTGCAATCAGAACAGCCATTGATGCTGGTCTCGAAATCTTGCAGTTTGTTCTAAAGGAGAGAGAGAGAGGGTTAGCCAAGGAAAGGCACGTAAAATAGTATTTGCTGTGCTATGGAGAGAGAAGTTTACGTACATTGAGGTGTAATAGTCCAAGAAGAACGGCAAGAGACGGCCGAAGAATCCGAAAGAGGAAGACAAGGAGACCAAGGTGGAGATCTGCCGTATTCCTCTGGATTCGGCAATCTGTCCCAGATTGTATGAAAAGACCAACCCCAATGTTGCACTAAACATGTAGCTGAGGAAGTACAGCCAAAAATCCACGTTTCGGAACAACTACAACCCTCTAACCCCCTCCACCCGACCCTGTGTACTTGGTGTAGCCTCTTCCTTCATCACCTGAGGCTCCACAACACCTCCTTCAACCTGCTCTATCATGAGATCATGGATCCTAATTCCTTTCTTATCCCTGCACATGTCTCGTATCTCTTCTCCCAAAACCAGAGCCAGCGGAAGCATAAGAGGCGCGGCCAGCAAAAATCCCATGATCACCGCATTCTCCTCGGGCGAAAGCCACTTTGATGCAGGTTCAAAGCTGCCGAGCACGGCGAAGACTCCGGTCGCAATGGTGATGACGAACACCACAACAAACAGAAGACCTGCCTGCTTCGTGTTCTTCTCCCGGATCAACCGCAGGAATGGTGCAGTTGCTATGGCAACTAGCATGGGTGCAATTGCATTTAGGAGAAGATAGCGCTTCGGCTCATGCTTGGACTGCGTCCGACCATATGCTGCTGAAGCCAGTACTGCGTAGACCTTAGCACTCAAGCCAAAATAGCTGGTGGACACGCTTGCAGCCATCCTGCTGTCATGAGGGAAGTTTCGCATGCAGATGCGGTTGCAGGCAGTGCACATCCAGCACAGTCCATTGCCGGCCAGTGCAGTGAGCAGGAACATCGGGAAGAAGGTTAAATGGGAATTCTCAATCAACAGAAATTGCATTCCATATCCTATCATCGTCAAGACTGCACCGATGACTGAGACCGACCAAGGAGAAAGGTAACTCGCTGCCACACCCGAAAACCAGCCAAAGAGCTTGCCGGCGTCGGAGGCGAAAGCCAGAAAATTGAGGCCGAACTGGGAGATGTGCTTGAGCTCTTTGAGCTGGGATGAGTAGAGTGGGAAGTCCCCGTTCGGATCATTTATGGCTTGTAGCCAGATTGCCCCAACCAAGCTGAGCCATCTGAGAGAGGAAGGATGCATGTTTGTGGGCTTTCTCTTGATCTAGCAAGAGCTGTTCCTGAGGCACGGATTTGATTGGAGTATTAGCCCCAGCTCTCTATATAAGAGAAAAATGATTTGGCATCAACATGAGGTGCACCACGTGGCCAATGTACAACAGATCGAATTAGGAGAGAACAACAACATATCCTCAGGTGATCGAAGTGTTTTTGTACATGTTGTTGCTTTGTGGTGGCATGTGGCAAAAGATGGAGCTCCAGAATGTTGTTGTCCTTGGAAGTTGATTTGGCTTATTTTTTTGCCAGGCGAAGTGATCCTTAATTCCTTGTTGTACTTTCAAGGTAATTAATTAAATGCAAGCTGAATTGAAGGGGTTAGAACAACTGTATCAGATTTGTAGCGTGCCAATTCTAGTACTTGTTTGGACAGTTAAGAGCATCGATCACAGGCTCCAGATACCTCCCAAATTGCCACATGTTAACATTCTCATAAGTCTACAATTCGTGTCCATAAGCTCTGTCACTCGTGAATGTGAATAGTAATGGGAATTAGTATTTAGGAACATATAAACTAGGAACGTGTCCAATAGCTTGAAGCGGAGTACTAGAATACAAACAATGATCAGGTTGTAAATGAGCAAAGCAGAGTAATGTGCCATTTCAGGATTTTTCTCTTTATGAACTCTACTTTAGCAGTTGGAACTAA
Organism: Pontederia paniculata; assembly: GCA_001647135.1. Lineage (NCBI taxonomy): Eukaryota > Viridiplantae > Streptophyta > Magnoliopsida > Commelinales > Pontederiaceae > Pontederia > Pontederia paniculata. The sequence continues at coordinate 73,525 of LTAE01000013.1, forward strand.
ACTCGTACATCAATTATTACTGCAAGCTCAGTGTCATTCACATTCATTGCCATGTGATTAAGCTTATTATGGTATTATATTGCTACAATACTCTCCAGTTTGAGCGAACTTCATATGAGCTTGCTTTGCTGTAGCACTGCGGGATAAAAAATAAAACAACCTCCTTTGAATTAATAATAGGATACTCGTAAATTTTGAGATCAGAAAGAAGATGTAAATGTGAAACTGGACACTTACAAAGATAAACCATTTTGGGAGACATTTTTTGTTTCTTTTAAAGGGGGAGAGTGGGAGGCATCCAAATGATATTAACAAAAAAACACTTTCGAAAATATTACAATTTCTTCCAGTAGTCCAACCACAAAAAACAGACTTCAAAGTTGTGGTCGATCCTTCTGCGCCCTTAATAAAAAGAAAATGATGCATGATACTGAAAATAATTGGATGCATGTATCAAAAGAAATCCGTCTGCCTTATTGCCATTGCCTCCAAAGGGTGCAAGTGAATTTTTTTGTCAAAGAAGGGTGCAGGTGAAAGATCATGTCTGATTGGGAAAATGTTCAGAAATGTAACCATAAAACTTTTCAATGCATTGAAAAGGATTGTCATGCATATGTATAGTTAAAATGCAGGTCAGGCTAGATTAATTAAAACCACTTTTTACTGTTTTAACATGGTTCTTTGTATTTATCACCAATTGCTCATGTTGTACATTTTAACCATCATCAGTTCCTGAATCTACTGTTCTCCTGCGAACTTTGAAGAAATAGTACAACAGGCCTCCCAGGATTACACAGAGAGCCACAGCATCAACAACTCCACCAATTATCAGAATTTTTGCCACAAAACTTGAATTAGAAGTCCCCGAATGCATACTTGTGTCCTTCAGCATTTTCACCCAATAATTGGATCCTATTTCTGAACCAATTGCCCTAGCACCACCTACTAGTCCATATTGGAAGCAGATGCTGCTGTTGTCCAAGTACAGGGCAGCAGCACATGAGCAATCCTCAAAGCATGCAACTGCGCATTCATCCTCGCTCACTTTGCCGCCTGGAGATGAAGTCCTCAGCACGGTTGTAACGCCCTCCAATTTGACCATCTCCAATCGAGAGCTATCAGCACCACAGAACCCATTGTTGTGCCCCAGCTGGAGGCCTCTGGTTGTTCTGTACTGTGACCTCGATTGCTGCATGTATGTACAGGTATTGGTGGAATAACATATACCATAAGCTCCACAAGGGAATGGAAGGTCACAGAACTCCAGGGCTCTGTATGAAGCTTGGAACGTGCCCTTCCAAGCTGAGTAGTAATAAAACCCTATATTTCCTTTACTTCCAAGTGCCAAGAACTTAACTGCATCTGATCCTGTTGCTGAGATCTGAGCAATCCTTTTGGAGCTGCTGTCGTAAAGTTTCAGTCCTCTCGAAGACAGTTTGGTGAATGCAATGCGCAAGTCTTTTGGAGGATTGAACTCCCAGTAGAGGTACTTGCTGCCTTTCCAGTTCAGGTAAGCAGCCATCTTGTCCTGTTGGACTTCAAAGGAATAAAACGCTGATGATGAGTTCGAGAGGAAGGATGTCAGACGACTTGTTGTATCAAGTTTTTGACTCCACAGCATGATGTTAGTCGGATAGCTGAAGCTTTGCCATTTGGTTCGATTCTTTGCATCGAGCAGGATAAGATTGCCTGTTCTCCTGTCAAGGTGGACTTCCTGATCAGCATAGAGAAATAACCATGTCAGGAAACGTTCTCATCTTCCTTCCAACTAAGAACATGAAAAAAAAAAAACTAATCTTTCTGCATTACAAGTTACACCAATGAATCTCATGACCTCGATACAGAGCAATGAATTCTAACATGCAGTTCTTCAGTATCAAACTCTGAGTACTGATAAGACCTTAAGAGGATCAATAGAATTAAGTATTTTAACGTACATAACAGATTACAGGTACTATAATCATAAAAAAGGGACTTTGATCTGCGATAATAAAGTTATTATACCAATAAAGGAGGCTTGAGATGGAAACATTTCATAATCGAAGGATCACCTGCGCACCTTGTCCAGCGGTGCCCGAACGCCATCCAATCCGGCCGAAGCGATCCGCTATCTGCAGGTCGCCGTCTACGGTGAGCCGGAGCTTGCAGATTCCGGTGGGGAGGAACCTGGCAAAATGGTCCGAAGCCCACACCTTGAGGTCTCCGAGAAGCACGACGAGCGCGCATGCATAGGCTCCGTCGACGGCCTCGACGCTCAGCGCCGCCGTGAACAGGCTCGAAAGAGGACGCATGGCCAAAGGCTGAGGAGGCCACCACCATCCATGTAGTCCTGTTGCTTAGCGGGCTTATTACTTAGGAAGAGGGGAGAGGAGAGAGAGAGAGAGGCTTTGGAATTTGGAAGGTTAAAGTGGTGCTGTTTTCGGGGATTAGAAGGCAAATAAGTGGGAAGGGGTTTTGGATACGTTGGTGAACGTGTGCGTGGAGTCAAAGAGGGGATTATGCTGTCAATGAAAAAAAAAAGATTTAGAACCTTCTTTGTTGCCTTTTTGAAGGACGAGAAATAATTCATATAGTTACTTAATTTAAATTAATCAAATATTAATATTTTTTTTATATCAATGGCTTCGAGCCGATACTAAAAAACAGAAAAAAAACAGAAATAGATAATAGTACTCACTCGAAGAATAATTTTTCAAGTGGCATGCTGATTTTTTCCCTTATATTATGTTTTTTTCCCTTTGTTAGTGTGGAATATTGTGGTAGGGTTACTCATCCATTCAATGTGGCCACATAAAAGGATGATACCATTGGAGATGTTCTCACAGGCGTGCACTGAGCAATCATTCCAATATGGATTTCTAAGCTGGCAGTCCCTTCATATTTGGATGATGAGCACATTGTGCAGGACAGTTTATAAAAAGAGAATGCATTTGAATGCTGACATCCTCCCAACATCATCTTCATATTGACAAAGACTTTCTCCCATGCCAAACTGTTCTCATGCTATTCCATTTCTTTTCAACAATTGCATTTAAAGTTGTATTGTTTTCCATTAATGAAAGAAAATAAATTTTCCTATTGAACAAAAGGAAAGACATGTTTAATATGATCCAATCGAATTAGCTCTGATTTTTTGTGATTATATAATATGTAACGAAGTAGCTATTAAAAAGGCGTTAAATAATTATATAATAAATGGATGAAATGTTTGTGAAGTGTTAAATTTCAAGATTCCATCAATTGACATCTATTTAGAAGATTCAAATTAATTGTTCAACACACATATTTTCCAGTGTAACTAAGCATGTTGAATGCAATTTTTAAGTTTCTACTGTGCTTGTTTTGAGTAAAGAAAATATGTTAAAATGCTTTTCTTATTATCTCGGTAATTATAAAATAATCAACAAAATGTATTTGCTTACAAAAAAACAAGATGTTGGGGACAAAACTGTCGAGATATTGTTTTTGATATTATGTTTTAACATTTGTATATGAACAAATAGCAAAAAAAAATTTCCATTTCTTCCCAACAAAATGAGACACATCATTAATTACAAATATACTGCAAAAATAGTCAATTCGTTTTCTATTTATGCTTTAAAAAATGATAAAACAATTGAAAAGGCACCAAGTAAAGACTAAAAGATTCAATAATTTAATATATATTATGTGTTTTATATATTTTACCAGCAAACGTAAATGTGAACGAAAGGACAAAATGTTTGTTTGGAATATTAAAAATACTAATAGAGTAAACATTATTAGATTCTAATATTGCCTCCCCTTTTGTTCGTAGACATTTTGTAACTTTTACGAGCAACGGATTTTCTTCGCTGAAAATTGTATTTCCATTTTTAAATTGCAAAGGAAGGAGGTATAATGTACATAACAAACTATTTTTTAAAAAAAAAGAAAACGCAATGAAAGTAGAATTCTAGATTTCCGTCATAACCTCAGACAAGACCACTATTTTTGATAAAGAATATATGACGGCCCAGCCCATGCACATTTCGGCCTACGCCGACTTTGTGTAGAGTTTTGAAAAATCAAATATATACATACATATATATATATATATATATATATATATATGCAAAATAATTCTATGTTAATTTTTCTAAAATACAAAACAAAATAACTTATAATTAATTTCAATTACTAAAATATTAAAAAGACTATTGTCAACAAATTTTAGTTATGAATATGCATAAAATTGTATCTTATTATTTTTTACTTATAAAAGAAGAACAATTTTCTCATACCACATCACATCTAATTCAAATAACTAATTAATTTTTAAAATAAGAGTTCTAAAAAAATCAGAATTATTTATAAAGAGTTATAATTCAAGTAATTTAAGAATTAGATCACATCTAATTCAAGTAATTAACTATTTATAAAAATTAAGAATCCTAAAGAAAATAAGAATTGTTTATAAAGAGTCCTAATTCAAATAACTTAAGAAAAATATTTTTTTATTATCTTTGAATTAAAATAAAAAGTCTTATATCACATGTTGCATTCATAATTTTTTAAATAAAAAAATAACTTAAATAATAATTTTAGATAAAAAATATTAAAAAGGATATTGATAAAAAAAATAATTATAGAAAAATATCCATAGAATTACATAGGTGTCTATTTAGGTTATATTTTATTATATAGTATTTGAGTTAGAATCATCATTAACTTATTCTTACATAATTAAGTAATTATACTTTGAGCGAGTAAAATAATAATAATATTATATTCATTATCGAATATTTTGATGCAACATGTCTATTTATATTTTGATAAGACATTTTTATATTTTTATTGTATAAATTATTTTAATTACCGTTATAGTTTATAAATTTTTTGCATTTGAATTTAAGTTACTAAACACAGGAGAGATTGAATTGACTAACAAAATAACAAATATTAGTCTTCATCATTTTATTTTTACTTATTATTTTGTGAATTTTTTTTATTCTCATTTTAAGTTTCACGATTAAAATTTGAATAGTTGAATTATGATGGTTATGTTGTTAACTTTCACTCTATCCAATAAATATTTATTCTCCATTTTTATTTTTGATAGGATTACCGAATTGTGATATAAGTTACAAATTAACTATTTCTTTCTTTCTTACAAAATAAATACTTTATATCAAGACTAAAAAAAATATTTTATGATAATTGAGTTATGATGATTTCATATATTTATGTTAATTTTTTTTGTAGTATCTGTGCATCGCACATATTAATAAACTATACACAATGGCGGAGCTAGAAAATGTCACCAGAGGGTGCACATTATATTATGTGTTAATGAAATTATAATATGAAATGTGTAACAAGTTTCTTATATCAATTTCTTTTCTTTTCTCGGCGTATTTGCAAGTTATGTGATCATGATGAAACTCGAAAACTAATATTGTAATATAAATTTCGTTGATCAATAATAATTATAATTTTCATGAATGTTTCTTATGTGCATATGTTTCAATACTATTTTTTGGACATTTTCAAAGACAAGTTGTCAATGAAAAAGAAGAAAATAATGTAAAATTGACTTGCTTCTGGATTTCAATTGAAATGGGTGTCACTAATCCCTTATAACACTTAACGAAATAACATAAATATATTACTAAATATAATATACATTAGTGTTTTAGATTAATAGGAACAATAATTTATTTGAAAATTGACTTTATTTTCTACTTATACTAGAAATAGAAATATGATGATCAAATTATAATAAAAAAATATGATAAATTTGATATGAGATGATAAGAAAAATAGAATTGAAAATATCATAATACTAAAATCTATCATTAAATTTTAATATATATTAAAATTTCTTAAGAAAAATAATTATACATATGAATATTATTTTGGACAGTGGCATAACATGATCATAAAATTATTGGTGCCAGCAGGAGCGGACCCACATATACCCCGGGGGAGGGGGGCCACGGTCCCCCCAACTTTTCGGTATATAAAGTATATATATATATATATATGTATATATTAGTATTATAGTCAATAAATAAATTAAATACTAACAAATTATTATAATTAGCTAATTAGCATAGTGGATAGGTGGTTTTGACAAGCATCTAGAGGTTTAGGGTTCAAATTCAAACCCCTTCCATAATTTTTTTAATTTATTGTTATATATTTTGGCCCCTCTTAACATTTTGGCTTCTTCTTAGGTCCGTCCCTGGGTGCCAGGTTAGAAAGCTTAGAATGGATAAAGAAATAAAAATAGATAAAACATTAAGAAACAAAAAAAATGACGGGGAGAGGTTCAAACCTTTCTAATTCCAATAACATTTTATCCAATGTGCTGCTAACAATAACATATGTTCTTATAACTATATATTATATGTCAATAATTTTAGTGAGTGCACTTGCACCCATAGGCACCTATCTGGCTCCACCTATATATATATATGTATATATATATTTGACGAACATGATAACTTTAATCTTTATGAATGATTACGACAGTATTAATGGTAAATTTATTGAAATGATTAAAGAAAAACAAAGTAAAGATTGGGATAAGAAGTTCAACGGGATTATTATCCGTCGACGGATTAAAAAATGTTAGCACATGTTTAGATTTGGTAGATGTGAGAATTGGAGTATTTTCAGTTGAACTTATTCTTTCGCAAAGTTCTTATCCAAAGGAAAAAAGTTGAATATCTTGTTTCATCATTTATATATATTAGAACATATTTTTTGTTAATAAACCCAGCATTCATCCCATTATTATTCCGTAGTTCTTCATCCCTTTATTATTTATAATCCAAATAAACTTATTGGCTATGACAAGTGATTAAAGTTTGAAAGTTGATTTAATTAGTAGAAGAATAAGTTGAAGAACGAGAAATATATATTTTTGAATGAACCTCTATAAAAATATTGGAAGAGATGTAACTTTTAACATTTTACACTTTCTATCGTATTCACATCACCTTTATATATATGCTACATCAACCTTGTGATTTCAATTAATTCAATAAATTTTTTTTATTGTTTCTATGATGACAATGCAACTCTTTGAAGTTCAAATAAGCTGATGTACCAAACATATTATATAACGTTATTGAGTTGTTTATACTTTGTAGCGCTGATCTAAAGATATTGTTCACTTCACGTTTTGCTGACGAAAAAGATATTGTACTCTTGCATTTAATTTGTAATTGAACCTTGTTCTTCGCAACTGTATATGATGTTAATAATTACTTGATCAGATTCAAAACAGAATAAACATTTCAACACATCCCTAATAATTGCCACTTTTGACGTATTAATTTCAATTCTCTTTATAGGTATGTTACACTATACCTTATCAAATTCTTTTTATAACACGAGATAATACAATAAAAAAAACATAATGAAAAAAAAATATTTTTAAGAGAGCGTGTATATAAGAATTTAAGAATGCTGGAGAAGAAAATTGTGATGCAATGAGAAGTCATGAATTTAATTATCACATGAAATTTTCAATACCCTTTATTTCTAATTTAATTTCGTACTAACAGATAGATCGATAGAAGGGAAAAAAAATAGCTGTGTCTATTTGAGAACAAATTTTTTTTCCAAATTATATATATTTTTATTTTCTAGAAAAAAAATCTGGGTAGTCCCCTTAACTTATTTTCAATAAAGACATCCTATGATATATTTTTTATTTCTCTTTTTCTGTCATGCATGACCTCATGCAGACCGATCCATCGATGTCTAGTGAGTAGTTACCAAATTGTGTCAGTCCCAAATCTCATGTGAGAGAAGAATTATGAAGCTGATGGATCTCACATTTCTTTTTCCATTATAAAAGAAATATCATCACTCGTCTCAATATAATATTACAAAATTAATTATGTGAGTATACTTTATCCATCAAATCTGTCACAATGCGTAGCTACAGCTCATGTTTCTAATTTTATTTTTGTATATATATATAAATATATATGTATATGTGTGTGTGTTTGCATCTTTTTTTTCCTTCACATTTATATATTATAACATGAGGGTCCGCATTATTATTTTTTTCCTTGTCCTCGTGGGGGTTAGTGACAAACTACGTACTCCGGTTCTTCTTGGATCTATGGGCGACAGTGGAGAGTGATGAGATGTAGATTTAATTAATAGTACTAGTTTAGCTTCATATATGTATACATAACATGGAATCTAACATTTCTAGATGTGCTTTTGACCCCTGCGTCTTTATTTGAAGCAAACCATGCAAACCGTTTCCACTAAAGCTTAATTATCATGTGAGAAGTTTATGCTCATTTCTCAATAATTTATTGATAGGATGTGCATTCCTAAGAGATTCTGATTTCAAACAATTTTCTTAACTTTATCATCCCAGCTCATTATAGTGTTTTGGTAGTAATCTTTTACACACAAAAAAATGGAAAGTAGTTCAAGATAATTATCAAAGCTATAGATATTTGGCATCATCATCGTCATCATTATTATTATATTGTTATATAGAAATTAAATTCTTGAGTTTCTAAAAGCATATGTGCAATTACTAACAAATTAAATAAAGTTAATTAATGATCAGGGTTTGGTGGGACTCGTCAATGACACATTGGACTCATCCCAAATTATGAGTGATATGACGTCACGAGAGACGTAATCATACTTGGAATTTGCACGAAAGGATCATCAAATGCTTGTTAATATATGTCCCTTTTAATGTATTAAATGCTTTAATTAAAATGTATGCTTATTAAAACCATTAAATTCTATTTGATTATTTCCTGTTTAATATTTTTTAATGCCATTGATAATATCTTTGACATGAATACGTCATAACTAAATCCTTCCCTGGCAGGGACGTGAGTATTTATTTACTCCGGCCCCCAAACATTTTCTGCTAACCTTTATATAATTATATAATGTATATATTATTTCCAATTCAGACAAGAGCTCGACCCCTGCGGATTAAATTCAAAATAGGTAAATTGAACAACATTTAATGTTATTATGGAAAACTATTATCTTCTTCTTATATATTTTATTTTCTTGTGATATAATTTGGACTCCTTTTAAGTTTTTAGGTATGTCATGTTTCAAAGGACAGTTTCCCGGGAATGATATGAACACGTTTAATTTTCACGCAAAACTATCTGCTTGTTTAGTTGATTATATATAAAGGAATATACACATGAAAAGAAACTAAATAAACAAGTAAAAAGTTTTAAGAGCAAATTCACGAATCAAACACTAACACAAAAATTTGAAGGATTTAGATCTTTAATCAAATTAAAATTTAGTGAGTTACCAACTAATTAGTTAATGTGGAACGCATAAAATAATAAATATTTTTTATTTAATCAATATTTCGAGTTCGATTTTAGTAAAATACTCGGAACTCAGAATAGTAATTAAAAAAAATAAATATTATGTCACTACCAAAAATTAAATAACTAAATAATATAATAATTAATTAATGTTACTTATTATCCTTAAGTAAATGCCAACTCTACCAACCATCTAACATTTTTTTTCTTTCTCTCTCTATCTCCATCCAAAACTTGTTAGTTGTCCTGCCTCCTCGTCTTTGTCAGCGTAGCATGCAGTACATGTACTATATACGTATACCATCACAAAACATAACACAAGAAGACGCAGATGGAGGAAGCACATAAAATAAAATATAATGACAAAAACACATGAGGTTGATACGCCCTTGTTTGGGGCTTCTTTCTACGTCATCAATGAGCTTACTTCTTCGCCTATATATATATATATGAACAACTTAATATGCATATTGAAGAAGAGGTAGAGGAAAAAAAAATTATTTCGAATAACAGATTCAGATTCTCTATAAGCATTCAATTTTATTTATAATAGTCGAATATTCGTTATAATTTATCCCTTCATTATCGTTATAGTACATTAATAATTTTAATGATTATTTTTATAATAAAACTTCTAATGATCATCTTTACAATAATAATTATAATACATATGTATATTAATTAACTATTTAATTAAAAATATTAATTAATATTAATGAACCCCGTCAGCTATTAAACTTAGATAAGTGCATGATGCAGATAAATACCTCGTATGATTAACCATGAGGTCCATGACGCATTCATGCAAATGCCACAATGCACACGTGGTGATAAAGGCTTGGTCCATATACATGTACGCAGCGAAGAATTAGATTGCGTGGTCAAATTTTTTTCCGTTTCATGCATTTGCATTAAATTAGGAAAAAAAGGGAAAACAATTATAATGATGGCAATTAACGTTCACGAGAGGATGCATTAAACAACGAATCAGATATCCCAATTAAATGCGATTCAATATTTGGAAGGCAACTCCATCTGTACAAAAATGCCTTAAAACATCAAAAAGGAAGTTTTCTCCACCACCTTTGTTTTGCCAATTATGTTTGCATCTCAATTTAAGGTTAACGCCAATATAAATCACAAAAAAAGTTTCTCTAGAAGGACTCATTTCGTTTTTGGTTAATTTTTTTTGGCAATATCAAGGTAAAAATGGAAACAAAGAATGATTGAGTAAAATAAAAAAAGGCAAATTAGTATATTTAAATATATTAATTACAAAAGGGAAAAAATATAAGTTTGTTGACCCCTATATTTTTTCTTATTAGCTGTACTGGACATAATTGGTAATAATCTGTCTAAATTAAATATTTCCTAGGCGTTAAATGAATAATAATAAAAAAAAACCTGCTAAATTCCCCTCGTCTTCTCTATATAAACTTGTTCCTTCCCCCTCCGTTTCCACCGATACGAAAGCAGTCGCCAAAATCTTTGTACGCGACCGAACTCTCTCTCTCTCTCTCTCTCTCTCTCTCTCTCTCTCTCTCTCTCTCTCTCTC